>JAHXMU010025801.1:0-15474 GCA_019455685.1 Philornis downsi | reverse complement strand
AACTTCTTTATATCGGATGCAGTTTGCAGTTGTGTTAATTAAAGCCATAATTACACATGTGTGTAGTGTCTAGCTATAACCGTAATTATAGCAAACCGGGTTTTTGTTTGCATTTAAGCATTGAGTTTGTAGTGCGCAGTTCGCAGCACCTAACCGCACTTTATTGCAAATGAAGCATTAATGAAAGTGCAAATGGTGATATTTAATTATTGCCAAACGTAATTACACATTTAACAAGTGCTAAATATCTGCCCTACGTGGTGGGTTATTACAATCTAGCGTTGCCTGCATGTGTGTGGTTGTGTTTAAGTCTTTGCAAGAATGATGTGTGTATGTGTGTGTGAGTCTGCTGGTGTATACACAACGAGTGATGCCGAAAAGCACAATGGGGAATTTAGGAATATGTTTGCTAATAAAATTAATACTTGGTTCTTCTACAAATTTCGACCTAAGAAAGAAGACACAAAAAAAGTTGGGAAAGTTTTTTTTTTTTTTATTTTTCAACATAATTTTCCTTTAGCTCGATACACGTTTTCCAGCGATATTCAGTAGCTTCTATAACATGTTTGTAGTAAGAACTGTCAAACTCCTTAAAATAGTCATCAACCGCAGACTTCAGCTCTTCATTGCTGGCAAATCTTTTACCCCCGAGACATTTGTTCAAGTTTGGGAATAAAAAAAAGTCCGAGTGGACAAAATCTGGTGAATAAAGTGCGTGATGAAACAATTCGAACTTTAATTCATTCATTTTTACCATCAATCGCAGACTTCGCCTCCTCATTGTTGGCAAATCATTTACCACCGAACCATTTTTGAAGTGTGGAAATAAAAAGCAGTCCGCGGAAGCTAAATCTGACGAATAAGGTGCGTGAGGAACCAATTCGAACTTTAATTCATTAATTTTGGCCATCGCAATAGAGGATGAGTGAACTGGAGCATTGTCTTGATGAAACAAAACTTTCTTTTTGACCAAATGAACCCTCTTTTCCATTATTTCATTACCTAAACACAGCAATAAATTAGCATAATATTCTAGTTTTTCCTTTCTGAAGATAATCAATGAAAATAATTCGATGCGCATCTCAAAAAACAGACACCATGACCTTGCCTGCAGATGGAATCATCTTCGCTTTCTTTGAACACGATTCTCCCATTTCAGTTCACTCCTTTGACTGTTATTTTGCCTCAAGTGTAAAATAGTGGACCCATGTCTCATCCATGGGCATAAGTCGATGTAAAAATTCGGCTTTATTGCGGTGGAACATCGCCAAACTCAAGCAAACTCTACTGAAACATTTTTGCTCTATTGAAAGCAAACGCGGCACCCGTCTCTCGCATAGCTTTCTCATCTTCAAATCTGCGGTCAATATATTGAACTTTTTGAAATACCTATCATTTAAACTAGCTCACACACCTTCAGCCGACGATCATCCAATACCATTTTATAAATTTTCTTAACCATGTCTGTCATGGACATCTCAATTGGTCGACTACTACGGTATTCATTTTGGCAGCTCGTACGGCCTCGTTTAAACTCTGCTATCTAATAGTTTACAATCATAAACGAAGGAACACAGACTCTCACGGAGTAAAATCCGGATTGGCTTTAATATTGGTTGGACTGAGACCTATCAAATGAAATTATTGAATTACGTAACGGTGACTCATTTTTTCCATATTTACAAATTCACTGAGATCGTTTAATTTTCATGGCTCAAATGAAATTACTAAACAACGTGATGCTTTATAACTTAAAACGCTTGCTTTATAAAGTTGCCTTTTTACAGCAGAAATATTCTTTCAAACTACTGACGCCATCTATACATGAGGTTGGTTAGTTTTGGAACCGCCCTTCTCGCATCCCGAAAAAAGTGACTGCTTGGTGCGCATTATCGTCTGGAGGTGTTATTAGGCCATATTTTTTTCGAAAATGTTGCCGGAAGAATCTTTGCCATCAATTCAGAGCGTATGATAACCGACTTTTTTTTGGCCTGCAATTGAAGATTATAAGCTGGACGATATGTGGTTTCAACGAGACGGTACCACGAGCTATGCAACACGACCGATTTTGTCTTTATTGTATGAGAAGTTTCTAGAAGGCGTAGTATCATGTTTTGGCGACGTCAATCGGCTACCAAGATCATTCAATTTGACGCCGGTAGACTTTGTTTGTGGGGCCACCGTGAAGTTGTCACTGATAACAGACTTTTTTTGGCCTGCAATTTATGATTATAAACGAATCATCGAGATATGGTTTCAAAGAGATGGTTCCACGAGCCACACAACTTGACAGATTTTGTCTTTATTGCATGAGAAGTTTATAGAAAGCGTAGTATCACGTTTTGGCGACGTCAATTGATTACCAAGATCATGCGATTTGACGCCGGTAGACTTTGTTTGTGGGGCTACCGTCAAGCTATCGCCGATAACAGACTTTTTTAGCTTGCAATTGAAAATTATGAACGACATGGTTTCAACGAGATGGTTCCACGAGCCACACAACTTCACCGATTTTGTCTTCATTGCATGAGAAGTTTTCAGAAAGTGCAATATCACGTTTTGGCGACGTCAATTGGCTACTAAGATCATGCGATTTGACGGCGTTCAACTTTTTTTTGGCTACGTTAGAGACCGTCAAGTTATCGCCGAGATTCCGCCCCAAATGGCGAAAAAGTGGTCGAAAACTGCCTCAAAAGGATCTACTGCTGAAGCCAATCTAGAGGCGGCCATTTAAATAGTTTTGTATTTCGTATATAATGGGAAGGTCCAAGCATTATAATGCTATCAAATTTTCATCGAAATCATAGCTTTATGTGTGCTTTATTTAACTTTACTTGAAAGTGAATATGTATATATATGTGAATTAGCGGATAGTTTGGATAGCTGGAGTTTGCTTCTGGCACTCCTGATCGGTAGGCAGTGGCAACGTACATTTCTTCATAATGTACTGTACAAAAGGTAGCTAAAATTTAGAGAAACTAATTTTGCCTTTTTGGATACCTCCTTCACGAAATAACCAAATTAACCCATATATTATTAGCTTTATATCTTTCAGTTGACTGCACATAATTTAGCTAAATTTAATGCATATCAAGCATTTAATAAATTTAAATTTTGGCGCATGAAAACGAAATGTGATAAATTTAGTTTTGCTTCATTTCAAATTGATTACATTTTACTCCTATTCTGGCATCTTCCAAACAAAACTCAGCGATTCTATTTATGAACATTTAATTTTTTCCTCGTGAACATCAATTTAAAGACTGCAGTTTCTTAA
The DNA here is from genome assembly GCA_019455685.1 of Philornis downsi. Lineage (NCBI taxonomy): Eukaryota > Metazoa > Arthropoda > Insecta > Diptera > Muscidae > Philornis > Philornis downsi. The sequence continues at coordinate 12,197 of JAHXMU010025801.1, read as the reverse complement.
CCTGTTGTTGATCGTAAAGGGTGTCCCAACAAGAACGCAAGATTTAACTTTGTCGCCATTCGAAGTGTCATTGTTTGACATTTGAACAATTGTTAGAGATTAATGGATAAGTTTGCCAAAACTGGGTCTGTTAGTGACGTAAAGGCAACAACGCGCCTTCGACCAGGTTGATCGACCGAAAATGTCGCAGCTGCACGTGATGATGCTCAAACTGGTGTCTCCAACTCCACTATGCGGCGAATTTTGACGAAAGATTTGCATCTTCATGCAAACAAAGTTCAATTGACACAGGAACTGCCTTTTTATAAAATAATTTTGCATTTGTCGATAAGAAGCTTGCCGAAGTTGGGTTCCGGTTTATGTAAATCAGTTCAACTCTCTAAATTTCCATATTGAGTGTTTAGTTGCAATTATTTGAAATATTTATGCCAATTTTCAATAGAAATGGAGTAGTATTAAATTCAATGCTATTAAAACATTTAACAAATCTCCCATTGTGAAAAGTAGTGGTATTTTTGTTCCAAAAAATATTACATTAAGACGAAACTTTTTAATGATTTCTTGTCCTCAATACTTTTTTTTGTCGAATTTTAAAGCAAAATGTTTGAAAATATTATCATAAGTCGAACAAGATGCTTGATGATTTATTTTCCTTAATTTTTTTTATGTCGTATTTTAAAATAAAATGGAATTTCAATACCATTTGCTTGCTCTTTTAAACATTTTAGTATTTCACTAGACATTCAAGTCAAAATACTTTTAATGCTGCTACATGTTAGTTGAGGTCATCATGTTCCAATATTTTTTCTTACTCGTAGTTTCTTTTTACAGCTCTTACTGCGATTCTTTGTCTTCTCCTACCGGGCCATGGATTAATTTCAATTATTGTCATTTGTTTATCTTTAAATAGAACAACAATTTTTAATTACCGCATGCTTTGCTACAAAATCCAAATCAATCTTCCTTTTAAAATACGAGCATCATACAATTTGTTGCACAACTTTGTCTTCTTAAGGAGTCCAGCTGGACAAAAAGACATCGCTACCATATGGCATCCATATATGAGGTTGCAACGTGTATCTACTTTGAGCTCAAATACAAGCTGTAAATCATGAGCTCGTTCTCCATTTTCCTTTTTTGTTTTTCTTTTTTTTTTTTGTTGGAGAAAAATGTGGAGAAGAGCCAGGCACAGGTATCTCGGAATCCCAAATTCAAATGCTGTTCCTTTTGTTATGCCCTCAAATATGGTAGGGCCAGTAAGAGCAAGAATATCTGATAGAGAGGAGCAGATAAATGGAGGCGAGAGAGCAACCGAAAAAAAAGAAAAATTTTGGTGAAAAATCTATTTGGTGAGGAAAAACATGTGACACTTTTTGGCAATCTGTGCTGGTGGCTCACAGACTCATACATACACGCCACCATCTATCTGCAAATAAAAATGCTCACACACTCGCACAAACATACACAAATTCATACACATACAACTGATCACAGAATAGTCAGGACACTCTTTAGCCATTCATATGTAGGAAGGGAGCAACCCTTTAGATTTGTTCATTTGTTGCTTTGTTGCTGTTAGAGTGTGTTATTGTGCCTTTGTCGTTGTCGGTGTAGTTGTTGTTGTGTCGTTGCTTTGCTTTTTAGAATTCTCCTTATGCTAGAGGAAATCGTCCTCATTTCGTCCCTTGGCTTGCCCGCATTGCAGGTGTTGTTAGCAAAGCGTCAACGGCATTTGCCTGAGGGGTGGTTGTAAATTGTATCCGTTGCATGAAACATAAATTGTTGTCAGCTTCCGTTGGAGGTTTAGTGTAATGCTGGCAGGCGATGCCAACCCATGTCTCTGCCATTTCTATTGCGTCCTAATGTCCACTATCGTATCATGTTGTATGTTTTGTACCTTCCCAGCTCCCAAATATTTGGTTCGTTCATTTTTTTTTTCGAATCTTCTTCTTTTTGAGCAACTTTTTTACATCTACTGACATTGTACGCTACTCTGTGGGTTGTTGTACTTTTGATTACAGAAGGCTTTTGTAACAACATCACTAGTTGGTTCTTCAAATATAAAATACAACATAAATGTTAATTATTTTACCAAGCGGTTATGTTGTGAGATTATGCAGACTGCTTTGTTTTATAAATAGTCAACATTAACATGAATTGAGCATAGACTGTATTGGGTTGTTCGGAAAGATCGTTCGATTGATTCGTTAGTTCACCAGACATCACTTCTCATGACGTAGAGTTCCTTCAAACACTATCAAAATTGTTTACTTTTGTTTTCGTTCAGATCATGAGTTGTTATAGCGTTAAAAAAAAACTTTAAAAAGTAGGAAAATTAAGCTAAAAAGAGCTTTTTAGACATATTATGCTGGATTATTACCAAAAGGAAAAAACGGAAAAAACCAGCCGAAAAATACAGCCTGTTTATAGCAAACCGGACCAAATGAAAGAACTTGCCAGAAATGGTTTAAACGATTTTCTACGGGCGACTTTTCCCCAACGGTTGCTCCCAGATAAGGATGACCATGATAAATTGTGAGGTGAGAGATTTAATTATTGTTAATACCCATGCAACAGTTAGGAAAATAGCTGAAATAATCATAAATCAGTCTCTCGGGGTCATGAGAAAGCTCGAATTTCTGAGTAACCTCGATGTGTGCGTATCTCACACTGCCTCACCGAGGTCTTATACTGCCTTGCGGACCCGTCAGAAACTGTCAGAGCTTGGGTGGGAAGTTTTACCTCACCTACCGTACTCCCCAGACTTCACCCCGTCCGACTATCTCCTATTTCGCAGTTTGAGATACCACTGAAGAATTTGAATTTTCATAACGACGAGGAAGTGAAGAATCGAATTGAACGCTTTTTTCAGAAAAACCATGCGAGTTTTATGAGAGAGGAATTAAACAGCTCCCAGAGAGGTGAGAAGAAGTTATTACAAAAGGGGGAGATTATATAATAGATTAAAAAAATTGTTTTCTTGTAAAGGACGTCCCAACAAGAACGCAAGATTTAAATTTGGCGCCATTCGAAGTGTGATTGTTTGACATTTGAACAATTGTTATTGTTTGCTATTAGAAGGTACGACGTTAGTAAAAATGGAGCACTACACGAATGAATAACGCATTCTCATTGTGAAATTGTTTTACCAAAATGGTGAAAGTTTTGCGGCTACAGTTCGTAAATTGCGATCAATTTGGGGTCACAATAATGCTCCAAAAGAGTCAACTGTAAAGAGATTACAGTTCGCAAATTGCGATCCATTTGGAGTCACAATAATGCTCCAAAATAGTCAACTGTAAAGAGATTAATGGATAAATTTGCAAAAACTGGGTCTTTTAGTGATGTAAAGACAACAATGCGCCTTCGACCTGGTGGATCGACCGAAAATGTCACAGCTGTACGTGATGATGTCGCTCAAACGCCATCCACCTCAATTCGACACCGAGCTCAGCAAAGCAAATTGGTATCTCCAAATCCATTATGCAGCGAATTTTGACGAAAGATTGGCATCTTCATGCATACAAAGTTCAATTGACTCAGGAACTGAAGCCAGCTGACCATGAACAGCGAAGGGAGTTCGTTAATTGGGTTTTGGAAAGATAACATAAAAATTCCGATTTTGCCGATAAAATCATTTTCAGTTACGAGGCCCATTTCTATCTTGATGGCTTCGTCAATAGGCAGAATTGTCGCATTTAGGGTGAGGAAAATCCTCGAGTGATTCACGAGAAGCAAATGCATCCTCAACGTGTCACTGTGTGGTGTGGATTTTAGGCTGGAGGAATCATTGGACCTTTTTTTATGAAAATGAGGCATGTCAAACGCAAAGAGGCAATGGTGTTCGGCATCGTGAAATGATAACGAGTTTTTTCGTGCCTAGAATTGAAGAAATGAATGTGGAGGACATGTGGTTTCAATAAGACGGCCCCGCATGTCATACAGCCAGAGAAACAATTCAATTGCTGCATCAGTCATTCAAATCTTGCGTTCTTGTTTGGACGCAATTTATATAAATTTGTAAACAAGTTTCCTTTAAAAACCTCACGAACTCTCTGAACTACCCGATACTATATTTCAGTTACCATTTACTCGTACAAAAGGAAATTCATTTGTTGTGGTCTTCTGCTCTCCTTCTCCAATTTCACGCACTAAGTTTTGATAGCATCTCAGAAAATTTGCTTTTATGAAGAAGTTTTATTAGACCTTTTTCTTCAGTGGCATTTCATATTAACGCGTTTTCAAAATCGCTGTATCTGCGCACCTGTGATGAACAGAATAGCCATCCTCTGGACTTTGTCCAGTATGTTACAGTATGTGAACTTCTCAAGAGCCTTCCATCAGCCGATAACTCCATACAACATTATCGGTCTTACTACTGCAGTCTACAAACAGTGGACAATGCGAGCTTTAATCCCCATTATTTCCCTATTGTCCTCCTGCACGCATATAGCGCCACTGTGGCCTTTTTTGTCCTGTCTAGAATGTTAAGTTTGAAATTTAGGTTATTGTCCAACAATACACCAAGGTATTTTAAACAGTCCGCGAAAAGAATTTCAGTACCTCCCAGGGGATAAAATCTACAAGTGGGATTTTGTACTTCCTGGTGAACAGAACTATTTCGATTTTATTTGGATTCACTCCGAGGCCGCTCAATTCGTTACAGTGGGAAGGGCTCTTTGAAGGATATCTCTGAGAAGGACTCTTTGAGGGATATCTTCGAGAAGGGCTCTTTGAAGGATGTTTCTGAGTGTTCTCAAAAACGACAACCTTTGCACCAGCCTCCTCTAAAGAGAACAGAATACTGCCCAGAGTGAGGTTCCATAGTAGGGGGGATAGAACACCACCTTAGGGTGCTCTCTTACTGACTGAATCGGCTGAGGTCCGACGGCCCTGATACGTTTCTTTGTAAGAAGATCTTACACTTTCCTCCAAATACTGACGTCTACTCCCACGTTTGATAGTGCTGCGATTATCGCATCGGGAGAAACGTTATATCAATAAATATAAACATCTTACTGTTTTTAATCGATAGACACACCTTGAATTAAATAATACGGGGTGGCGCAATAGAACGTGCATATTTAAAAAATAGATTAAAAAATAAATACAAAAGGTATGGTTAAAAGAAATCTAAGGCATTGTTGAGTAATAAATGGAGTTTATTTTTTAAAAATAACTTCATCTAAATGGTGACCCTCTCTACGACGGCACTCCTCTAACCGCAAACGAAAATTATTGAAAACTTTCTTCAGTAATACTGGTGTAATGGCTGCCATTTCACCACGGATATTCTCCTTGAGCTGAACGATGTTTCTTGGATTATTACTGTAGACTTTGTGTTTGAGGTATTCCCACAAAAAAAGTTAAGAGGCGTCAAGCCTGGACTACGTGGAGGCCATGGGATATCAACTCTTTTCGAAATCAGTCTGCCAGGGAACATCTGCTTCACAACCGCCATGGAGTCATTTGATGTGTGACTGGTAGCTCCATCTTGTTGGAACTAAGTTCTGGAATTCACTATTCTTGAACTTTCAATCCCTAGAGCCAAAAATCCGTCCAACATCTCAACATAGCGTTCCGTATTAACCGTGACGTTTTAGCTCCGCGCATTTTTGAAGAAAAAAGGACCAATTATTCCTCTGCCAGAGATTGCTGCCCATACTGTCACTTTAGGACTATGCAATGGTTTCTGGTGTTTGATTTTGGGATTTTCACTGTTCCAGTAACGACAATTTTGACGGTTTACGAACCCATTCTTAAGGAAATGAGCCTCGTCAGAGAAAAGGATATTGTCAAAATTGGAAAATCGATTAAGTATTTCATTAGCGAATGCGAGCCTTGCTATGAAGTCAGACTCTTTCAATTCTTGTGTTAATTGCAGCTTATATGGATGCAGTTTAAGATCCAATGTTAAAATTCATTGCAAACTTCCTCGTACTGACTCCATAACTCTCTCAACATTGTCTTCGGTCCTAGATGTTCTTGGGCGACCATTTGCTTGTGGTTTAAATATTGAACCGGTCTCTTCAAAACGCTTTACCCATATTTTAATTAAATTAGCACTCGGAGCTTCACTAATTCGTCATAGTCCATATTCAGCACAATATACTCGTCTAGTTGCAATATATGAACGAGAGTTCTTGTAAAATGCGCGCACACAAAATGCGCGACGCTTCCCGTCGAAGTGATTCATAGCGACTAAAACTCCATGAGCCCGCCAACCCAACGATGTAGGCCCCCACCCCGCCCTCGCCTTTTCTATCCCGCAAAAAAAGATGATGCAATATGCACGTTCTATTGCGCCACCCTGTACAAACAAAACATTTTTTGACTTATAAACAAATTTCAAAGAACAACTCAAACAAACATTATGATTGTATCCGGGATAGAGCTCGGCAAATAAATTTTCCTCTCTAAGTTATGATAGTTATTAATGTTAATTTTTCTTGGGATAAAACTCAGAATTGTCGCTGGTTTTTAGTCCTTAGTTGACCTTTTAATTCGAAATGTCCTCCCCTCCCCTCCACTAACTTGGATACAGTGCTTTAGTTTCCACTCTGATCGGTTACTGCCGTCCGTCTTTGTATCTGAGTTGTGAAGCACACTTTTGTTGCCGCCTGTCTGTAAGTTGTGTTTGTTTGTTTTACCTTAACTTTTATAAAACATGCTAACGTTTTTTTTTGTTAACTTGTTGTTGTTTTTTGTGCCCGTAACTGTGTGTGTGTGTGTGTGCGTTATACTTTTTATTCGTTTTTTCTTTGCAGTGTCTAATTGTAGGTGTGTGTCTGTGTGTGTGTGCAGTTACATATGTGCACATGTGTACTCCTTCCTTACTTGGATTTGTGAGCCTTTGTGGACGATATCTCCAGTGGATGACAACATGCTGTTCTTGTTGTTGTTGCCGGACGTTTGTACCAACACACCTTTTTCCCAAAATTTCTGTTCGCTTTATAGTCGCTGTAAAAGAAAATAAAACAAAACTCCTGTGCAATTCGGTTCCAACTTTGTAATTGAATTTTTAATCTCGTTTATAGTCAAGTGATCTCTGGTTTGTATTCCCGTAGACAACTTCGCATATTTTATTACAGAATTTATTTATCCCGGCTTTTTTGTCCTTCCCCGAAAGCGGCCAATGGCGGGCGCAGTGGCAAGAGGAAGCTGTAACACTCATACATATCGTCGTTTAAGTGTAATCGGATATTGTTGACCACTGAAATACTAAGTAGCAGTAGATTTTCTCTTTTATGTGTGTAACGATTTAAATAATATGAAGAGGGTTTGGGAGATATCAGATATTGTTGCTGCTTTGGCAGAGCTTTAGTTGTCATGGGGTTTGAGTTGTTGGCGTAAAACCAATTTGGACTTTATTTTATGTTAAAAGGTATGATTTTTTTTCTCCTTCTAGACGTTACTAGACATGGGGCTTGGTGGTGAGTAATTATGTATTGTAATGAAATTAATGTTTTGAATTTGAACATTTTAGTGATATCAAAAGTTCTTCAAATTTTATCCTATGACAAATAATACAGTTAACGTTTTGTTGATTTTTTTTCTATATAAAATATAATAAAAATAAACCCATTCATTATTTTTCCAATAAATGGTTTTAGTAATCTGTATCTCATATTATGAAAGTATATATAGGGCGATCTTTTAGTCGTAGTTTTTTTAAAAAACGAATAAAATACTCAAATTTGCATCATATATTAAAATTTTTTATTGCAATTGATAAATTGTTCTTTGCCATTTAATTTCTAAAGATAATTTCATGTAACTGTTGCCTGCGGCTCCGTCTCAAAATGTCCGTTCGGAACGTCCAATTTTTCGTCACTTATTCGAGCATTTCGGCCTGTTTTCTACGAATAACGCGTGTTATGTTATCCTATAAGGCTTCAATAGTGTTCGGCTTGTCCACATAGACTAACGACTTTACATAACCCCACAAGAAATAAGCAAGAGTCGTTAAATCCCAACTCACAGAGCCTAATCGGGAGATAAGCTGCTCGCCAAATTCATCCCTCATCCCTTGAGAGTCAACTCACAGAGCCAAATAGAGAGATAAGCTGCTCACCAAATTCATCCCTCAACATATCCATTGTTTCACGAGCAGTGTGGTATGTTGCACCGAATTCCATTTTTTTTACACAATTTTGATGCAACTTCTTTGATCCATTCTTTTCGATAGCAGGAAATCGCCGAACACGCTAAACATGCTAGATGGATAAAATCGTCAACATATCTTCGAGACGAGTTTACCAACATAAAAAACAAATAATCGGAAGTCGCGAAGCCGGCGAAATTTGACGAGTCTCTTATTTTTTGAACACACCTCGTAATTTCGTTTCAAACTATACTATAATAATGGACTGTATTCACCCTAAGTTTTGCAGAATTACAACGCAGCGCTCGTAAACCAAAAATAAAAGACAAATATCATAACGTTAATGATTGTAATTCAATTTTATTTCAGCTTAAGAATTCTTACTCGTTCAAAGGTTGTTCAAAAAAATAGGTAAAACTTATGATGTGTTGCAGAAAGTAACGTGGGTTGGACAACGGTTTTGTTATGCAGCATAACAGTAATTGGAAGATAAAGCGTTTCCATCAAACCGAGAATTCATAAAAATGGGAAACTTATTTCTTGCAATTTTATAAATATTTCATTTTCAAATTCATAATTCATTATTTTGCTATGAATTCGATTTTTTTATTTCCCACTAGCTGACCCGGCAAACGTTGTTTTGCCTTCAAATAAATAACAGCGCCGCATATAGGCTGGTATGTTTGTCACCTTCCATTATTTGATTCATTGTTAATGTGGTAAAAAAATTTATTGCAAAAATCTCATCTCCAACGCCATCTATCACTTCAAATGAAACCTTTTAAACCTTCCGGAATACTCTACCAATAATTGAAGACCAAAATGAGCCAAATCGGTCCAACCGTTCTGAGCTTTAGCGAGACTAACACACAGCAATTGATTTTTATTATATAAAATATAGATAGATAGATAGATAGATTTCTTGGAAGAAATTTAAAGTCATTTTAAAATAGTTTGATGACCTCGCAATAGGGATTGGTTTTGTATTCCTAAAACCAACCATGATTACATGTTAGATAAAACAATCGAAAGTATTCCACATTAGCCATCAAATACTTCCATCTTATGTAGAAATCTAATTGTGATTATACGCGTACGTAAATATTTCTGATATGACCTCTAATTTATCACATGATTATTATAGATTTTCTTGTTAAGACAAGTGAAATATATATTTCGAAAAATCCATTTGAACAATAAGCAAAAGGACTTAGAAGAACAAATGACATTAACTACAGCCGTCGCAACATTTCTACTTAAGATGAGTCTTGTAAAACTCATCGATGCTGATGTTAATGATAATGATGATGATGATGGTGATGGTGATGGTGATGGGAATTGTTTGCAAACAAAGAATCCGACCTTAATGATATTAATACAACAATATAGCAAATGGTCATTTGAAATGACAATATTGAGTACATGCCAACACACACACACACACACACACACACACACACACACACACACCCGCACACATCCGCACACACACACATACTTTTACAGTTGCACAAATACCCGATTCAGCTTTAGTTGCGGTATTTATCTGTAATAATATTTGTTTTAGCATTACAGCAGCATTTGGCAGCAGAAAAAGCCAAAAGCGCTGCACATCGATTTGTTATCGTAGTCAGGATAATAACAAAGGCAACAGCAGCTGCACCAGCAATACGAGGATGCAACAACAACAACAACAAAGCAAAGCGAACGCACAGAGCTCGCCATGGCCCAAAGAAGCCAAGAGAACCGAAATGCGATTTGACCACAGACTCTAAAATCCACTTACGAGATATAAAACCACACCCGAAAGCAGTTCAACCCTTGCAGCTATATAGCAGCAGCCGTATATTCTATTGGCCAGGAAAGGATAACGAATAAAGCGATGAATTTGGGGGGGGGGGGGGGGAGAGGGGAAGGATGCAGTAAAACGAAAGACTTATCCACCACTCCTGCATTTTATGGCCTTGGCGATAAGAAGAAACTGTGATTTTTTTTTTAATATATTAAATAAATTGCATCAACACTGCCGCCAAATGAGGGCACTCGATATCTCCAAGCTTCCTTCCTTTTTCAAGTGATTACAAAGAAAAAGTTTCATATTTTTCCTTGTAGCATTATGTGGCTTTTGTGGCAGGGAAGAGGAGCCGTGTTGGGTGTGGTTTGTGTATCTTTCATAATTTAATTAAATACGTACAGTTTTTATTGTGGCTTCTGATTTCTCCTCGACATTGATCTCATTTTAATTGGTTAAATTATATTCCAAACGAATATTTTTCCATCTCATCTTTGTTTTATTTTCTTTCAGTTGTCGCCAGGACAGTGGAGAAAAAGGCACATAAAGGACTTTCTTACAATACAGCAAGTAAAGTAAATTCAATGAATATGGGATATGTCACGCATGAGTATAGTGGAAGTACGAGATACCTATTAGAGATGCCGAGAGACTCTACAGGGTGGCGCAATAGAACGTGCATATTGCATCATCTTTTTTTGCGGGGTAGAAAAGGCGCTCACGGGGGGCGCCTACATCGTTGGGTTGGCGGGCTCATGGAGTTTTAGTCGCTATGAATCACTTCGACGGGAAGCGTCGCGCATTTTGCGTGCGCGCATTTTACGAGAGCTCTCGTTCATATACCTATATTGCTACTAGGCGACTATATTGTGCTGAATATGGACTACGGCAAATAAGTGAAGCTCCGAGTGCTAATTTAATTAAAATATGGGCAAAGCGTTTTGAAGTGACCGGTTCAACATTTAAACCACAACCAATGGTCGCCCAAGAACATCTAGGACCGAAGACAATGTTGAGAGAGTTATGGAGTCAGTACGAGGAAATCCACAAATGTCCACTCACAAGAGATCGTCTGTCTTACAATTATCGCGACGAAGTTTGCAACGAATTTTAACATTGGATCTTAAACTGCATCCATATAAGCTGCAATTAACACAAGAATTGAAAGAGTCTGATTTCATAGCAAGGCTCGCATTTGCTAATGAAATGCTTAATTGATTTTCCAATTTTGACAAAATCCTTTTCTCTGACGAGGCTCATTTCCTTATGAATGGGTTCGTAAACCGTCAAAATTGTCGTTACTGGAACAGTGAAAATCCCAAAATCAAACACCAGAAACCATTGCATAGTCCTAAAGTGACAGTATGGGCAGCAATCTCTGGCAGAGGAATAATTGGTCCTTTTTTCTTCAAAAATGCGCGGGGCTAAAACGTCACGGTTAATACGGAACGCTATGTTGAGATGTTGGACGGATTTTTGGCTCCAGAAATTGAAAGTTCAAGAATAGTGAATTCCAGAACTTGGTTCCAACAAGATGGAGCTACCCGTCACACATCAAATGACTCCATGGCGGTGGTGAAGCAGATGTTCCCTGGCAGACTGATTTCTGAAAAGAGTGAAAGAGGTGATATCCCATGGCCCCCGCGTACTCCAGACTTGACGCCTCTTGACTTTTTTTTGTGGGGACACCTCAAGCACAAAGTCTACAGTAATAATCCAAGAAACATCATTCAGCTCAAGGAGAATATCCGTGGTGAAATGGCAGCCATTACACCAGTATTACTGAAGAAAGTATTTATTGTTTATGTATTTATTTTTTAATCTACTTTTTAAATATGCACGTTCTATTGCGCCACCCTGTATTATGTATGGGTTTGCAATGGTGACATATCTGTACCTTCATCCAGAGGAATGAGGATACATTTCATTTGATACGGCCAAAAATATAACACCCAGAAGGAAGCTTCTAAAATATTACATTTTTTCTGACTAAATGCGTTTCATGACATCTTAAATCAATTGGTAGACACGATTGATGCCACAAATGTAAACTAAACTTCTCACAGATTGGAATAATATTTTTGCTAAAAATTTTCGAGATCTAAATCGTAACTGGCGATTGTATTTGGTTTACATCGATGCACCCATTCTAGTAGCTTCCATAAAAATGGACTGAATTTCAATTATTTCTCAGCAGTTTCTAACTAATGTGATCCGTTTTTATTCTAAACACAAGTATATCAAACAAACACTACAGGTATACTAAATTTTATTAAATTTGTCGTAACTATTGGGTTGTTC
>JAHXMU010025798.1:80927-97281 GCA_019455685.1 Philornis downsi | reverse complement strand
ACCAGTCGAAAATTTTTCGTATAAATGCTTAATGGTGTTCTTAGAAGGCGCACTTCTCACATTTTTTAATATTTTAAAAGCACGTTGAGTTTTCACAATTGACTTCTTCTGTTGAATGTAAATTTCAACTATTTCAGAGCGCTCGCATGGCGTGTATTGTTCCATGGTAAAAATCTGCTTGGACTGACGCTTCAACCGCGGAATGTCATTAAGCGATCTGACATCTCTGTCAAAAGTTATGGCGTTGCCAGATGGGTCCGTCGAATATGGGCAACCCTGTACAGCAAAGAGAGTGAAATGTTTTGTCGCATTTATCGCATTGTATTGCGCCTTCTTCTTCTTGCACTTCTAATTTGCACTGACCGCACAATACCAACTTCGTTGGTATGCAAAACGTTAGCAAATGTAAAATATAGGCGTTTATCAATTTTAATTTGAAATTCAAAATTTGTTTTCTTGGATCTCTCTTTCTATGGATGTTTCCCGAACAGGGTTGCCAACTACTAAACATTTGCTAAAGAAATTTCACAGTGATAAGATAACTAATCGGAATCAAAGTATTTTGTGTAAAAATTTAAAATTGAAGGAAAATAAAATTGTACGCCAAAAAAAACAAAAAACGTTAAATGTGCATTGAGGTGAGAATGCGTGTAAGCTCACAGAATGTGAGAACCTATCTCTTATCTCAATCATGGGGTGCAAGTAAATTTGTTTTCAATATATTTGCCGAATTAAGAACATTTCATCGGCTTGAAGCTTCATTTCCCTGGTATTTTAGATTATACACAGCTTACAGTAAACACCCACCAGTGCTCAAATATTGTGCTATTTTTCGATTGGTGATCAATTTCTGAAAATCAAAAAAAAATCCTTAATATTTGAGAATTTCTAAGAGGGTTCGACAAGTGCTTTTTTTTGATGCATTTTACGGTGTTGTGGTAGTGATGCCAAAAATTATGCCAAAGTCGCCGAAATAGAAAAAAATCGCAAAAATATCACATGTTTATCATATTTAATACTCCGAAATAAAGCAATTAATCTCCAAAATATCGAAGGTTTGTAACCCTAATGTGGGCAAAGCTTAGACTTCATCTTGAACATTTCTGAAATAAAAGAGTCGACGGAATAAAAATAAAACATAACTTCAGATTTGGATCTTACTTCGATTTTAAAGCTTTTTGTTTTACTGATCTTTTAGAGATTAAAAGATGCTAGATTGATGTAAGCTAACAAAGAAGACAGAAAAGTTGGGAAAATTTTTTCTATATTTTTCAACATAATATGTTTTTAGCTCTACATACTTCTTCCAGTGACATTCAAGAGCTTCTATACTCTGTTTATAGTAAGAACTGTCAAACTCCATAAAATAGCCATCAAACGCAGACTCCACCTCTTCATTGTTGACAAATCTTTTACCCATGCAATCTTTTGGTTGCCAATTTTTCAAGTTTGGAAATAGAAAATAGTCAGATTGAGCTAAATCTGTGCGTATACGGTGCGTGATGAGGCAGTTCGAACCTGAATTCATTAATGTTGACCATCGCAATAGTGGATGTGTTAACTCTGGAGCATTGTCTTGAAGAAACAACACCTTCTTTTTGCCAAGTGTGGTCTTTTTCCACAATTTTATCACCTAAACGCTGCAAATTAGCATAATATTCCCTGTTGATTGGTTTTCCTTTCTGAAAATAATCAATAAAAATAATCCTTTGCGCATCCCAAAAACCAGACCCCACGACCTTTACTGCAGATGAGCCGTCTTCGCCTTCGCTGGGCACGATTCTCCAACTCCAGTCCACTGTTTTGACTGTTCCTTTGTCTGAGGTGTGAAGTGGTAGACTCATGTCTCATCCATGGTTATTGCGTTGAAACATCGTCATACACTCTACTGAAATATCTGCACGACGTTGTTTTTGCCCTGCTGAAAACAAGTGATATTCATTCTTCCTGCGCACAGCTTTCTCTTCTTCAAATCTTCAGTCTATATACGATGTATAGAACTATTTGAAGTGTGTATCATTTCAGCTAGCTCACGCACCTTCAGCCAACGATTATCGAATATCATTTGGTGGATTTTCTCAATTGGTCGACCATTACGGTGCTCGTCTTGAATGCTCGTACGACCACGTAGAAACTAAGCTGCCGAATACTTTACAGGCGCAAGCGAAGAAGCAAACTCCCCCAGAGCAGAATTTGTCTCCGCTTTAATATTGGTTGGACTGAGACCTTTCGAATGGAAATATTGAATTACATAACGGTGACCAATTTTTTCCATGTATACAAATTCACTTAATTCGCTTCTTTTTGATGGCTCAAATAAATATACTAAATAATGTGGCGCCTTGAAACTTGAAACATATGTCTTACAATGTTGCCACTTTTCTCTAATTTGTTTTTCAAACTATAGACACTATCTACACGTCAGATAGGAAGTGGGAGGGGGACCTCCCTCGCACTCCCACGAGGAAATAAATAAATAAATATCAACTTTCTTTTAAGACATTCTATACTTTATCTTTCCCATGTATTTCCACCAAAACGGGGCGTCTGCCTGGCTTTCAGCAGACACTCAGATGGACGAACCCACAAGAGTATGAAATACTCGTATGCATACTTTGTTAGGGGTTTAGGATGACTAATTCATTAATTTGCAAACGGATTTATATTGATGGAGGGCATAGAAACAAATTATTTCCTAATTTTGTTATGCGCCACACAAGAAAACAAACGCTGCGATCGAATTGCGTTTGAGATCTTTTTTTTTTGTTTTAGATTCCGATACACTTAAATATTTTTTGAATTTCGCTTCTTGAATACGTGTTATCAGGTTGTGCGTAATTGATTGATTAAAATGAAATGATTTCATTGCATGTGAAAACAGTACAGTTTCGAAAAGTAGGGGAATTCCCCAATGCAACTACTACAGCTAACCTACAGCTCTCTTTCTCACTCTCTTCGATGAAACCCAAGCATGTGGACACCAGTGTTGATATTTAAAAATTTATATTTAGGGCCAATGTCAGCAGAAAAATGTGCCAAAAAGTCTAGAAATGTACCAAAATTAAATTTTTCCCGAAAAAACCACAATAAAAATTTGGATAAACAATAACAAATATTTATGAAAATTGCAAATTATTGATCCAAGAAGCTTTTAAAGACACTGAAATTTCTTATGAAAAAATCAAAGAAAACCGACGAATCCTTAGAAATATTAAAAAAAAAATGTGTGATCGGAAAGGCATCATCCTAAAGGAAACGGGAAGAAAGTAAGGGACGATGTAAAAGTTTTGCCATTCGTTTAGAAACCGAAGAACGTGTAAAAATAATTAAAACGTACTACAAAAGTGGTGATTCAAACGTGGGCGCTTTTTGTACACATTACAGGGTGATTATGGTTGTCAGAATCAACCAACTGTGCAAGGCAATTGACAAGATTATATAGAAATACTAGCCGACCCCGGCATTATTGGGAATGTTTCAATGTTAAACAAAATTCTGTTTAAATACCGTTAGCAGGAGCAGAAATAATTGCTTTTTAATTTGTGGTTTGTATAGGAGGTACCACTCCCCATTGTCCAATCCCCCATATTTGCAGCAGCACTTAAGATATGTACACCAAACCTACGCACCAAATTTTGTTCAAATACCGTAAGCAGGAGCAGAAATAATTGATTTTTAATTTTATGTTTGTATGGGAGGTACCACGGTCCTTTGCCCAATTGGACCGAATTGTAAATCTAAATCATCCCGGGCACCACCCAGACGCATATACAAAAATTTATGCAAAGCGGTCCAGCCATTTAGGAGCAGTTCACTGACAACGCCCGTACAGTAGAATTATATATATAAAGATGAAGAGACTGAAAGCGTTACGGATGTGGTCAGGCCTGCGCATCATTGCAATGTATGCACTGCCGAAAATATCGCTTCTAACAACTGAAAATGTAGCGGATAATTGAAGATTATGAACTGGACTATACGTGATTTCAACATGGGAAGTTTCCAGGAAGCGTCGATTGGTCACCAAGATCACGCGATTTGACGCCATTAGATTCTTTTTGTGCGGCTACTTCGAAGATCGTATGGACAATCATCAAACATTGAATCATTTAAGCCAATATTCAGCAAGTTATCGCCGAAATACCGCCCGAAATGTGCAAAAAAAGTTTGTCGAAAACTACCTCAAAGGGATCCACTATGTCCATCCATGCCAGAGGTGGTCATTTAATTGATATTGTATTTCGTACATAGATCAGAGCATTATAATTAAATAAAAGCTTCATCTTAATCATACGTTTAAATGTGTTTTATTTAACTTCACTTTACGGTACGTCAAAAAAATATTTCTTAACTTCAAGAGACGATATCCTTGAATCACTTGCAAATAAATTTGTCTCCATTAAAGTATACTCAAATTATTTTGTCTTTCAGGAATGCTCATTAATGCAAATCAAATTTTAATTGAAATCTTGCATTACTACCAGATAAAAAAATAGCATTTTATCATAGTCGTCACATAAATGTGTCATACCGGTATTGTTTGAAACTCAATTTTCCGCAAGAAATAAATGTTCAAATCATATAAGGATTTCCTATTTCTTTCCCAAAAATATATTTTACCAATTGAAAATACAATTTCTTTTATATTTTACAGAAAATTTTTAAAATTTTTTGCATTTTACATACTAATTTATTCGAAACTTTCAAATATTAATACTAGAAAGTTTACAATCTTAAATGGAATTTTGCGAAAGCTTAAAGATAATTGGACATTTTTCGGAAATTTTTAATTAGACTACTTCACCATTATAAAAAAAAACGTGCCCAATTTTATGTTCTTCGCAACAGCAGAGTTGTCCATTTTTTGCGAGGTCACCTAATTTGAGCCACTTGTGGAATATAATGATGTATAGGGTGATTTTTTAATCGTACTTTTTTTAAATCGAATAAAACACTCAAGTTTGCATCAGATATCACAATTTTTTTATTGAAATCGATAAATTGGTCTTTGCCATTTAAGTTTCAAAGATAATTTCATGTAAATGTTGTCCGCGGCTCCGTCTCAAAATGTCCATTCGGAAGGAAAGTCCAATTTTTCGTCATTTTTTCCAGCATTTCGTATTCCTGTATTCCACGAATAACGCGTGTTATGTTATTATCCTGTAAAGCTTCAATAGTATTCGGCTTGTCCACATAAATTAACGACTTGACATAACCCCACAAGAAAAATCAAGAGGCGTTAAATCGCAAGATCTTGGGAGCCAACTTACAGGGCCAAATCGAAAGATAAGCTGCTCACCAAATTCATCCCTCAACATATCCATTGTTTCACGAGTAGTGTGGTATGTTGAACCGTTCTGATGAAACCACACGTCAACCAAGTTCATCTCAGCCAATTGGGGCAAAAAAAAATTCTTGTGGTTGAGTGACACATACTCAATTGCTAAGAACGGCGATGAAGTGACATTTCACGATCGTCATTAACACTGGTCGCTACGGCTGCAATATTTTTTTCGGTACGCACTCTACGCATGCGAGTCGATGGTTTTATGTCCAACAAAGTAAATTTGGTGTAAAATTTGGAGATAACAGCACGAATTGTTGATTCAGCAGGTCGATTATGACGACCATAAAATGTTCGTATCAAACGATGCACATTTGTCACAGAGCACGAATTTTCATAATAAATTTCACTAAATTTCATGATGAAATGGCAGAGTATACTGTACACTTCTCACTTTGACAGATGACGTTTGGACGCCATTATCAACCAGTGCTGCCAAACTGAAGAACTTAAATATTAAAAAATCACCCTGTACTTCACTGAAAGCGCATAAATATATACTCTAAGGATCTAAGGATGTTCGATTTCACTTGAACAATTTAATTTGTTAGAATATTTTGTGGAAAAAACAGAATCTTTTAAATTTTCTTAAATTTGTGTAATATTCCAACTTAATTTCCTTAAATTCTCACCATTCTATAATGATATTTAATTAGTGGGATTTCTCAGTTCTTTGTTCTTTTCTCGTGCAAAAATGTCTATAGAAATGTCTATAGTATTGAAAACTGTCACCTCTACCGTAAATGCGAAACATCTTCTTCGACATTCCCCAAATACTACATATAAAGGGTGTCCTAACAAGAACGCAAGATTTAAATTTGGCGCCATTCGAAGTGTCATTGTTTGACATTTGAACAATTGTTATTGTTTGCTAGTAGAAGGTACGAGGTTAGTAAAAATGGAGCGCTACACGAATGAACAACGCATTCTCATTGTGAAATTGTTTTACCAAAATGGTGAAAGTTTTGCGGCTACGGTTCGCAAATTGCGATCAATTTGGGGTCACAATAATGCTCCGAAAGAGTTAACTGTAAAGAGATTAATGGATAAATTTGCCAAAACTGGGTCTGTTAGTGCTGTAAAGACAACAACGCGCATTCAATCAGGTCGATCCACCGAAAATGAGCTCCGGAAATTGGTGTCTCCAAATCCACTATGCAGCGAATTTTGACGAAAGATTTGCATCTTCATGCATTCAAAGTTCAATTGATTCAAGAACTGAAGCCAGCTGACCGTGGACAGCGAAGGGAGTTCGGTTATTGGGTATTGGAGAGACAACATGAAAATGCTGATTTTGCCGATAAAATCATCTTCAATGACGAGGCCCCTTTCCATCTTGATGGCTTCGTCAATAGGCAGAATTGTCGCATTTGGGGTGAGGAAAATCCTCGAGTGATTCACGAGAAGCAAATGCATCCTCAACGTGTCACTGTGTGGTGTGGATTTTGGGCTGGAGGAATCATTGGACCTTTTTTTATGAAAGCGAGGCATGTCAAGCGCAAAGAGTCAATGGTGTTCGGTATCATGAAATGATACCGCCGCATTTATGCAAAACGGTCATTGAAAATTTCATTAAAAGATCGCGTGTGTGCCAGCAAAGCTGCGGCGGCCATCTGTTTTAATTTGTTTTAAATGTCTGTGTTTTATTTAAAATTTAAATATTGAGCTCTTGTTGGGACACCCTTTAGCAGTTGTAGACTATCAGAAATTCCGAAGATGATTTTTTACTGCCAGCTTACTCAAAATTTTACTGCCAGCCAATCAAAATCACTGGCAGGTGTAAATAAACGATCGGTTCTACGAGAAAGACAGAAGACTTTCAAAAGAGTCAATACTTTCGAACCGAAAAAAATTTGACATTAAGGTTAAAAGGAATCGAGATCTCTGAAATCACTACTTGAATTTAATATCGGAGTCCAAATTGGCGAAATTTAGCCTTAATTAGATCATGAACAACGATGTATGAAATGTTGCAAGACAGACAGACATCAGACAGCGATCAATATAGAAAAAAAAAAACAAACAAAAAAAACAGTATTTTGGGGCGTTGCAGAAAAAAAATTTTTATATTTTTGGAAACGCCTTTGATTAATTTTCAATCATAAAGAGTGGCTGGCCTTGCTTTTGCTTTGTATGAAGATTGCCCCGCCCTAATACTGAAACCATAGATCGGCAAATTTCATATCTTCAACTTTAGCGCGCTTTGTACTGCTTGTAGCTAACCGAGCTGACATTTTTTAATGCCTCCAAAATCCACAGCAAACTCTAACTGTAACCAGGACTTTCGACCGCCAGATGTGGCAATTTTGTTTGTTAACATAATCGCCGATTTGAAAATGCGTTGCACAACAACATATGACTCTAATAGATACCTGTATTTTCACCACACTTTATAAATCCACGAACTATGATAAATTCCTGCAATAACTTCAGCAATATCCTATCCATGGCCTTGGTATTTCTTTTTTTTACAAGTTTAAGTTTTTTGCGTATAACAAAGAACATCCATTCCACCAGTACTCAGAATCTCATTTTTCACTCAAAACAATTCGGCTGTCAAGGCATGACTTAAGATATTTTTGTTCTTTGGTTTCTTGCTAAGTTCATGACTATAGATTTGTCACATTGTGCCATGTAGGGGACAATTGTATGCCATATCTAATGCTAAACAGGGTAACGCACAAATTGTGCTACAGAAAGAAATTCATTTCATTGCGGTCTGAAGTGCTGAGGTCAGGATCGCCTTAATTATTGTCTTTATGGACTGCTTCAATTCACTGAAATTGGCCTTGGTCACCTCTTACTTGACATAACCCTATCAAAAAAAGCCTGGTGCAGTCAGGTCAGGTGACCTTAGGGACCAGTGGAAACATTGGCATAACCCTATCAAAAAAAAAAAAAAAAACCTGGTGCAATCGGGTCAGGTGACCTTGGGGACCAACAGAAAGTGGAGTTTCTGGATATTAATTTGTTTGGGGATTTTCTTTGGAGCTCCGCCATAATCGGTCTATCTATGTATACAGTTGCTACATTTTGCTGGAATCAAATGCTGCTGAAACGGTTCTGGGTAAAAAAAACTCCTTCAACATCTTTAAATAACGGTTCCCATTGACAGTTACTGTTACACCGTACAACGATTCATGCGCCACCCTGTAGTTATGTATGTGTGCTGTTGCTCACAGAATCCATAATCATTAACACTTCCTTATGCTGCAAATCGCCGTGCACCATCCATTGTTTTCTTGCCCCAGAAAGGGTACCTTTTGGTACCAGAGTTCTCTTGTACCAGAAATCATCATTATCATCCCTGACGAACCTGTCTAACTGATCGTATTTACGTTGTTCTCTCTCAGTTGTCAATACGCTGTCCAGAGTGTTAAAAGTGTCGCGGCAGTTTGTAAAAAAAAAAAACAAAACACGATTAGATAAGCACCGCAATGCTTTTAGAGGGGTTCGAAAAGATTTCGAAAAATACGGAGCTTTTAATCATCATTTATAAACTTCTCGATTTTGAAGACCAGATACGTCTTGCATGTGCGTCTACAGACCTAAGTGTCGTTTTCTCTAATTTTTACTACAAGGAGCCATTAGGAGTCCAGGAAACTGCTACAACTTCTGTAGTTCACGATATGAATGGCAACCTGGCTGTGTTAGAGCCACGGGATACTGACGTCATTGCTGACAGCATACAAGAATTGACACAAAGATTCTTGGATCCACGTCCCTTCCGAAATCTTACTTGTTTAACGTACGAGATGATCAACCTGCCATCGGACCACCTGCAATGTTTATCCTCGCTTTATCCGAATTTGCAATGTCTTAACTTCTTAAATTGTAGAATTGCTGGGGCTCCTATACAATTTGACAAGAATTTGCGCATAGAGACATTGGCGGCTATGAAAAACTTAAAGCATTTTTGTTCGAGTATAAGGCAACGTTCTCGACAAAAGGCAATGGAGCTTGACTATACATCTTTCAGGAAACTTTCACAGCTGCGTCTATACTCATTGGCGTTAGTGCCGATTTCCCATTTAAAGGACTATGACATACAAAGAAATCTCTCACCGCAAAAGCAGCTTACAATAGCATTTCCCATTGGCGATGACAAATATTTTGTGGGTTTAAAAAGCTATGAAAATCTTGCGGCACTATCTCTGCTCTGTACACACCTGACTAATTACAATATAAGTGTGCTCGCTGGAACATGTAAAAATCTTGAGATATTGAACTTTCATTCATCATTCTTTGTGAATATCAGGTCATTCGTGGTTCCTTATAAGCTGTCGCAACTGTCGTTTCATGCCTGTAAGGGCTTATCCCACAGTAATTTGAAACAAATTTTAACTCGTCTGAAAATCACGAAATTTAGTTCAAAATTTACGCGCTTCGAGGGAGAATTTGTAGATTTCCAAATTTCGCCACTTATCACAACCTTAAGTTTTGACAGCATCTATAGCCAAATGTTTCAGTCGTTCTACCAGAGCAATAGGAATTTAGAGGAGCTGATTTTACACGAATACCTTGGCACAGATACTGAAAATTCTAGAGACACTAGTCTACAGATATCGCTGGGAAGATGCACAAATTTAAGATCTCTCACCACGAAGGGTAACATTTTGCCATCACAGACGCTATTACGACAAATAAATCTCAAAACCCTATATATATCAATGGCCGATGGATTGCCCTCCCTCAAGTGGAATTACATTATGTCCCTATTGAGGCATCCATCGTTAACTAAGCTAACCGTCATGTGTAATTTTGTTGATCCGACAGGTCACTTCGGACCCCCCGAGGAAATTCGCACCGATATCAAGCTTGTGATCATATCTATAGATATCTTTCTGGCATATCTAACATTGTGGTTGGATTTATTCAACCGAAATCATGATTTGAAATTAGTATGTACAGAGGGAGAGGAGACTGGAGAAAATGAATTTCATACCACCTTAGAGAGTTTGATATATCACGAAACATTTCCCAAGGATATGGACAAGATAAATATTTGTGGAGTAACTAAACGTAAGTATAGCGGAGGAAAGTCGAAATGGGCTTGTCATTTTCATGCACATCCGAGATTTATAATGATGAAATGAAGTTGCATATCTTTTGATACCGCAAAAATATAATACTCCAAAGGAAGTTTTTAAAGTTTTAAGTATTTTTTGACCACTCGTATTTCATTTGTCTGGCTGACAAGACACGATCGATATGATAATAATCGTATCACTCCATGCAACATGGAATAAAACTCGATACAATTTAATATCGGGTGTCTAGCTGAGCACCCTAATAGTAATAAGTATTTAAATGAATTGTTACCCTTAAGTGCAACCCTAAGAATTATAATGAAGACACGAACAGAGATTGAAATAAGAAGAATACGTGAGTTGTAATCAAGACGTCAAGCTAACCCGAAGGTAAAATATACCCCCGAAGTCAATAATAAATTATATAAAAACGAAAAATCTAACTTTGTTTTTATTTCAATCAACCCAGTTTGGATAATTATTTTATTCGCTCCCACCCCAAACATCGGGTTATATATTTTTCGGTTTCAAAAGTAAAGTTACCCACACATAAAGCTATGATTTTAATTAAACTTTTATTTCACCTTGCCATTATGTACGACCGCCTCTGGATTGGTGGATCCTTTTGAGGTAGTTTTTCGACAACTTTTTCCCACATTTCGGGCGGAATGTCGACGATAACTTGACGACTTGACTTGGTTTTCAAATGCTCCAACGTTTGGGGATTATCCGCGTAAACACGGTGTTTGACGTAGCCCCCAAAGTCTAACGGCGTCAAGTAGCATGATCTTGGTGGCCAGTTGACTTCGCCAAAACGTGAAACAACACTTTCCATACATTCTGGAATCTTCTCAAGCAATAAAGCCAAAATCGGTCCTGTTGAATCAACACGAGTTAAATATATAAACACAAGTACTAACACTCACATTAGGAACGACCCTATAGACGAATTCATTGCAAACATAATTAAAGACAAAGAGTAATATTAAACCCATTTCCGATTTGTTTAAAGAAATCATAATCAAATCCATAAATCAAAACTATTTTTCGGTCGCAATTGTGAGAATTGCAACCTTCACAAATTTACTAACTTCCCACTAAGAAAGCAATTTGCAATGGATAGTGTCAAATAGGCATTTCCGTTCCCAAACGAAAATGCAATATTCAATTTGCAAAGCATTAAATGCAGAAATGTAACAAAGCATATTTTTCGGTCGCAATTCTGAGAATTGCAACCGTCACAAATTTACTAACCTTCCACTAAGAAAGCAATGTGCAATGGATAGTGTCAAATAGGCATTTCCGTTCCCAAGCGAAAATGCAATATTCAATAAACATATTAACAGATAATACAATAACTTTAATATATAAGAAGGCCTTGTAATTAGGATAAGTCAGTCTTGTTTCTCCCATTCGGTCAAGAAGTTGCTAAGCTTCAAATTAAATAAAATAAATAAATAGAATATAAACCAAAAACAAATTTAGTTTTTTTTTATAAAAAACCGCGACACGGTTACGAAATTCACGTTTGTACTAAGTTTTAAATGTTTTTACGCCTTCTTCGGATATTAAACCATCCATATTCGTAAATGGCAAACTTTTCACTAAATAAATAACCCTTTAGATGGAAGGTATTTAGCAGTTGATAACTTCGCCAGGCCGGCGGTTTTGAAACCACTAATTGCATAACCCTGTATTTTGCTATGATCCACATTCATCTGCTTCTTCTGGTACCTTCCATGCAAATCGACCGATGTACCGAAACTCAAATTTTCCTCTGTGATTTCCAACTGATTATCTGTGATAAACTTACATTTTTCTCCATAGTGATGTCATGTCCTTTCTTGGGAACTGCGATATAAATGCTCAACTAAAACCATGTATTTTTAGGTTCATGTCCTTCATTTAGTTACAGTAGTGCATATTAAGCTTGGTTGCGGAAATGAAAATTGGCAGCAATGTCATATCCGTTTTGGTACATTCGATACAAATTTACCGACTTACAGAAAATCAATTTCTCCACCGTAATTTCTAGCTTTCTAGGCTGTGGTAAAATAGATTTTTGTCTATTGCATTGCTTTGTAATACTTGGTGAGATTTTGTAAAAATTAATCGAGCGACCCAGCTCCTACCTTGCTGGGAATTGCAATAAACTATAGCAAACTATCGCTTCTGGTACTGCCTATGCAAATTGATCGGTTTAACGAAACTCAAATCTTTCTTTGCGATTTCAAATTGGTAGTCTAGTGTAATATAAATTTTGATTTTTTGATTTGATTCTCAGGTTCGTATCTTTCTTTCGGTTGCATTAAATACTATCAAATTTCAAGCGTTTGTATAGCTTTCGTCTAGGCATAAAAATAGACTGATCTCTTTGACACAGCCTTTGTGATGCCTCTTACAGGAAAATAATTCAGTTACAGAAATTCAATCGTTTTCCTGTTTTTTCAGATGAGGTATTGCTTTAGAATGAAGTTTGAAAAAAATCGATCGGTTTGCTGTGCTTTTTATTTAATTCATGTATTCAGAGTTTAATATATTCTATGGAATGAACTCAGGCAAAATCGGCACATGTTAAGCGCTTAGTAAATAATAAAGCAACATCCCCAATTATTAGCTGAGGGTGAAAATGGATCCTTAAGGTACTGACAAAATAAACTGATTGGTTTACGAAAAATCCACAGTTTCTCTATAAATTACGAGGGGATGGCTCCTTTTATTATGCATTAATTCAGTGCTATATTTGCTAAGACAGAGCTATCCAGCATGGTTCCTCTGGCACCCTGCACACGCAGAAAGAGCTTGGCTGAAGGTGGAAGGCCAGTTCACGCCTATTGAACTTGATAGCTGAAATTTGCCTAGAGAACATATCTTAGGCTTAACAAAGATTAAAACGCAATTTGCCAGAATCAGCACAGTAGGAAAAAATTTGTCCATTCATGTAATGAATCCACCTCTAGTAAAATGGATGTTTTCCCGAATTTTTTGCATTTAACAATTTTTTCCTTAATTTAACGTATCCTATAATTAAATAGTACTGGAAAGAACTATCCCAACTTACGTAATTTTTTGGGAGATCAACTTAATTGCAGGAGGAATTACTGAAAAAATTCACATTTTCACAAAAAAAAAAAACTTCGAAAATCGGTATGAAGAGGGCGCTTTTAAGGCCTCCGTGTATTTACTAATGAATCGGTAAATCGTCTCCCACACTATGTACTATGGACTTCATGTGCCCCTAAGTTCAACTGGGCAAAAAATATGGGCAAAATCGGACACCAAATGCACCAGTGCCATGGACAAGAATTGGCGACGAAAGGATGGTCGATTTGTTCAGTAGGTACCAGATATGACCTAACAAGTTTCATAATGATATACGAAAGTTGTCATTTCTCACAGCGCAGCGCAGCACAGCCAGACAGATAGAAACAGGTCATCAAAGACATTTGGTCAAATGACCGCTATTTCTAAGCACAACATTATTTGCCACATCAAATGAAACATAATTTCATTTCCTTGAGTGAAGATACAATTGTGGAATGCCTAAATTGTAAATATTTATGACCTAGATTCACATATATGATGCATTTATTCATTTGGTTGCATTTTCATGATGAATTTCATTACATTAGCAAACATTTATATTCATACTATTGATACTTTTTGCATTATTGTGTTGACACTAATCTTGGTTTATAATTTTAGGATGCCAGGATTTAAAGAAAAATTTCAATTCTACCATGACTGAACTTGGACCCTATATCGACCATTATAAAGCTTTTGATTGCCCCAGAAAGATAATCCTTTATAGAAAACAATAAAAGGTTAAATAATCAATGTGTGGAAAGTTGTTTTTATGTTTATTGATGAGGGAAAGTGTCTCTGATATGATAAGCTAAGATAAGTTTCCTTGCATCCCATAAGTGAGAAATTAGACAGGTTCGCGCATTCAGTGAGCTTACGTGGATTCCATTTTTAACGACGATTCCGTCACAGTTTTAGAAGCATTAACCCGACTACTCTACTCTAGGTGGTTGTATATGGGATTGAACCCACAATCATGCGAACGACCGTCGTACCGCTATCGGGAGTGCAAATATAGGCCGCCCTCATTTTCCTCACAATAACTCCCCGTTTACGAAATACTAAGTAGAATATATTGGTGAATGTGAAGGAAAGTTCGTTCCCGGGAATAGAAATGGAAATAGTGGTCTTTTTTATATCTTCTTCCAAAAGAGGAATGAAGGTATATGTCATTTGATACGGTCAAAATATAACAACTAGAAGGAAGCGTCTAAGGGACCAAGCATCAACTGTGTTTCAGGACCTTTTAAGGTTAGGCGAAAACCGTCCATCAAATCAGCGCACACGATATTTACACAAATTCCGTTGCAACCCAGAAATGAGATATGGAAGAGCTTCTCACGTACAGTAAGTTTAGATGCATTCTATTTTGTTAGACCCACTCAACGGGACTTATAGTTTAACGACGATTTCGAACGGTACAGGATGAGAAGCATTCAACTGACTTGTCGATTGATCGACCACTCAAAGTGTTCGTCAGGCACATCGGGGTGACCGGAGCTCAAATAATGACACTTGGCTGTATGCGGAATTGAACCGGCAACCATGCGAACGATAGTCGCATACACTAACCATGGCGCCACAGTCGGTCACGATGTTTACGGCAGTTAAATTGGTATAAAACTTCTTAAATGTTAGCACATAATAGCATAATATTTTGCCAAATCGCAAAGAGGATATATCGAACCACACTTTTGGTTACTCCCATACGAATTGACTACATTTCCGAAATTCAGTTTATTCCCTCCAACTCCGCATTCGTAGACTGGAGTCACTAAAATTTTTGATCATTGTTTCCTTATACCCTGCTATCCAGCTTTCGGTTTCAAAAGTAAAACAAAGCTATGATTTTGATGAAACTTTTATTTCATTATAATGATTCGATTCCATGTCATTATCTACAAAATACAACACCAATGGAATGACCGCCTCTGGATTGATTGCTGCAGTGGATCCTCTTGAAGTAGTTTTCAAACACTTTTTCCCACATTTCGGGTGGTGTCTCAATGATAACTTTACGAATTTTGCTTTTCAAACTCCCAAACAATTGGGGATTATCCCACAAAGAATGGCGTCATATCAGATGATCGGATCAATGGATCAACATGATCTTGGTGGACAATTGATCGATTGATTGAATTGAATTGTTGAAACTACATATCGTCCGATTTATAACCTGTATTGCAGACCAAAAAAAGTCGGTTATCATACGGCCACAGCACTTTGAATTGAAATTCCGATTATCCGCCACACTTTTCACTAACAGAAGCGATATGTTCGGCCTGACTACATTTGTAGCGCTTCCATTTTCTTCAAATTTCTTTATAATCTTGTGCATTCTTTTCACGGTAGGACGACCATAATCAACCCGTAATGCTCGAAAAGTGTTCACTTTTGAATCACCACTTTTGTAGTAAGCTTTAACTATTTTTACGCGTTCTTCAGTTTTTAAACGATCCATATTCGTAAATGACAGATCTTTTACTAAGCAAATAACATTTCAGATGACAGGCATTTATCGGCTGACAGTCTTGCCAGACAGGCGGTTTTGAAACTTCTAACTGCTACAAAATTTATTTCAATTTTGTATCAGTTTGCAGTGAACCATATTTTCTTCGTGGCTATTGCTTCAGTAGCTTTAAAAAGCCAGCATTAAGGGAAAGTTCCTTTTATTCATAACTTCCGATCCAGTCAGGAGAAATCTCTCTGGATCCATATAAGTGGTTCAAATTTGGATCAGAAAAGATTATTTTAACATTCAGTTATAACAGGAGTTGTGTTCCACTTCTATACGAACTTGTTAATACTTTGTTGGAGTAATGGTCAATAAACCAAGAAATACAGGGTGGGCCATAAGGGTGTTGGCGGTTTAAATATTCAATTAAAAAAAAACTAC
>JAHXMU010025798.1:44565-67853 GCA_019455685.1 Philornis downsi | reverse complement strand
AAAAAGGCAATTGTGACACGCCCACTTATCTCCCAATGAGTCAGCACATGGTATTTTACACTTTGACCATGGGGGAAATCGATACTTTCATAATGGATTTTGCCCACACAAGGATATAACCCACTTCTAAAGTTATGGGCATTTTTAGTACTTTCTAAAAAATCACTATATTTAAAATCACTATATTTCATACATGAAATGCAAGGAAATTTATTTGTCCTTTCATACAGGGTGTCCGTCGGGAAGGTGTACTTTGTTTTGCCGCCATTTTGGTAAACATTAGCCCATAAAGTTCATATTAGTCGGCAGTCGTTAAATTTATTACGGAAAAATATACGATAAACCAATGTGTTTTAATCGTTAAAACATTTTATCAAAATCAATCATCGATTACTGTGACCATGAGAAAATTACGTGAAATTTTTGGGAGAAACAACGTGCCAACAAAACGCACTATTTATCGTGTAGTGAATGATTTCGAAGAAAGAGGGTCTGTAGCTGATAGGACCAAGCATGGACCACAACGTACTGCAAGATCGGCTGAAAACATTACTGATGCTCAAGAAAGTGTTCAAAACAAACCATCAATCTCAATTCGACGCCCTGCTCAGGAGCTTGGTATTCAAAGAACAATTTTGGCCACAATTTTGTACAAGGATTTGCATTTGTTTCCATTTAAGATTCAGTTGACACAACAGCTTCTTCCACAAGACCATTTACGCCGCCGTACATGTTACAGCTCAATGACAATCCAGATTTTCATGAAAAAATCGTAATGAGTGACGAGGCACATTTTCATTTGAATGGATATGTGAATAAACAGATTCTGGACAATGGGAAACCCTCAAATTATTCATCAGTCACCTTTGCATCCATTAGAACTGACAGTCTGGTGTGCAATTTGGTCAGGAGGAATCATTGGATTTTACTTCTTTGACTCTGAAAACGGCGTAACGGTAACTGTCAATGGGGGGCGATATCGTGATATGATTGAGAACATTTTAACGCCACAACTGCATGCTTTGGGCTTGATTATCAACAAGAAGGTATCAACAAGACGATGCCACATCGCCAGCAGGATTACAGTAGAATTACTGCTAGACCTCTTTCCACAACAAGTTATTTCAAGAAATGGTGATATTGATTGGCCTCTACGGTCGCCTGATTTGACTGCTTCGGAATTCTTTTTGTGGGGATATCTGAAAAGCAAGGTTTATGCAAACAAACCAGAAACGCTTGAGCAACTCAAACAAAACATTCGTCATGAAATTACTGAAATGTGTGAGAATGTAATGAAAAATGTGCTCAAAAGGACTCGCATTTGTGAGGCTAACAGAGGCGGACATTTATCTGATATTGTATTCCATACATGATTGGAGACAGTAAAAAAAAAAACATTTATCAATATAAGATCTATTCTCTTGCATTTAATCGAAAATTATAAACAAACAAAGTAGTATGTATATCTTCCCAACGGACACTCTGTATTAAAGAAAAAAAAAAAAAACTGAAAATACTGATTACTATGTTTGAGAAGAATTTTTTCCCCACTTCCGCCCCACTACCCAACAGACCGAATGTGTAATAAGTGCCAAAATTAGTCCTGCACGAAAAAAGATTTTGCAATATTTTTTAAAATTTTATTTGTTTAATTAAATTTTGCGATATTTTTCAAAATTTCATACAAAATTTCATATTTGTCCTAATAATATTTTCTGAATAATAAATATATTTTTTTTCTTATCAATTTAAAAAATATTACATTTTTATTAAGCTTTTTTAATTGGATTTAAAAAATGACCAGCGAAATTTTGGCTTCTGATCAATTTTGCGTCAGTCTATGTGTTCGAGCAGTTTTAATTGCTTTAACAACCACACCTATAATTGAGGCGGCCCTTACAAATTCGTCGTATGTTATTATAAAGGATAAAATTTTTGAAAAAATGCAGAAAAATTTCCATTTTACTGACTAATTTTTCTCAATTTCAAATGCAATCCGCCTGCAAACTTCCTGTCTCCTGACTAGGAGGCTTCCAGCTCCATTACGAAGAGTATTCCATAGACCATAAAGCGTTGAATTGGTTGCATTACTTTAGAAGTAGGCTGTGTTCATAAATGCAACCAAATATCATAAGAAAAATGTTTATTCCCGACCAATTCGGGACTCATTGACCGATGTGTTGCATTTATTAAAATGAGTTCACAAATTTTATGACAGATATTTGCAAAATAATTCGACAAATGTTCACTCTTTATAAGAGTGAACAAAATAAAGAATTTTATGGAAATTAAAAAAAAAAATCAGAATTGTTTGAAAAGACTTACCTTATTTCTGCTTCTTTTGCATCAACGATGTCGTCGATACCTGCAAAAATAAAAAGCAGTAATAAATAATAACGCATAATTATTTTGTAACGTTTAAATTTAGAAAGAATTAAAAAGATCTGTTTTATAAAATGCCTAAAAGTTAAAATATTTTGTTAATGTTTATCGAATTTCATGGACTTAGTTATAACATAAGACCCAAAAAGTCACACAAAAATTGATGATCCTACCGCAGTCACAATTAGGGAAATCCCTCAAAAAGTATTTGAGTTGGTAGAAGAGCGTTCTCATTCCAGTATCTTCAATACAACATCAAAATTTAATATTTTCTGTAGAAATTCTGGAAATTGTGTATCTGTATAATTTTGTTATCATAAATTAGATGATTTCAATTTGGTCAATATGAGGTTCAACAGATGATGCTGCAATCAATATCATACGATTCGACTCCAATGGCTTTACTTCAATAAACCAGAAAAGCTCAATGACTTTTGAAAAACAAAAGGGGGAATTTTTGACCAAGTCCAATTATTTAGCGATGAGTTTGTACTTCGTTTAAGGCTTTATTACCCATACGTGAACGATTTTTCGTTTTCATCAAAAGAAAAACCTTTTTTTCTTAATTTACCTTTTGGAAAACAGAAATTGTTTAGAATTTTTCTAACATTTTTAGCAATTATGCCTTCGCTAATGCAGAACGGGAAGGAATCATTCCAAATCATATACATTTGTAAGGAATCGCTCTATTTTGGCCATGATTATTAAAAGTTCTAGAAAACGCAGTATTATACATATTGAATCGTTATTGACATATGCATTTATTTGTATAAATACCAAAAAATTTGCAAAATATGACAATTTGCCATTAAAACAAAAACACACCTTTGGGGAAAACAGGATTTTTTCGACGATTTTCTTAACTTTGGCTAAAAATAAACTACAATGAAAGCTAATAGATATAGAAAAAGAGCAATCAATGTTCACACACCTTCAGATTAATGGCGAGATTATTAAAACAAATACAGGGTGTCCGTCGGAAAGGTATACTACTTTGTTTGTTTATAATTTTCGATTAAATGAAAGAGATTGGATCTTATATCGATAAATGTTTTATTTAATGCCGGCAATTATGTATGGAATACAATATCAGATAAATGTCCGCCTCTGTTAGCCTCACAAATCTCAGCCCTATTGAGCACATTTTTCATTACATTCTCACACATTTCACGGGTATTTCATTAATTTCATCACGAATGTTTTGTTTGAGTTGCTCCAGTGTTTCTGGTTTGTTTGCATAAATCTTACTTTTCAGATATCCACCACACAAGAAGTCCGTGGAGGCCAATCAACATCACCATTTCTAGAAATAACTTGTTGATACCACATATTAATCAAGCCCAAAGCATGCAGTTGTGGCGTTAAAAAGTTTTCAATCATATCACGATATCGCTCCCCATTGATAGTTGGCGTTACGCTCTTTTTAGTTTCAAAGAGGTCAGGTCCAATGATTCCTCCTGACCAAATTGCATACCAGACTGTCACTTTTAATGGATGCAAAGATGACTGATGAATAATTTAAGGGTTTTCCATTGCCCAGAACCGACTATTCTGTTTATTCACATATCCATTGAAATGAAAATGTGCCTCGTCACTCGTTATGCTTTTTTCATGAAAATCGGGGTTGTCATGGGCGAGCTGTAACATCCTATTGGCATATGTACGACGGCGTAAATGGTCTTGTGGAAGAAGCTCTTATGTCAACTGAATTTTAAATGGAAATAAATGCAAATCCTTGTGAAAAATTGTGGCCAAAGTTGTTCTTTGAAGACCAAGGTCCTGATCACGGCGTCGAATTAAGGTTGATGGAGTGTTTTGAACAGTTTCTTGAGCAGCAGTAATGTTTTCAGCCGATCTTGCAGTACGTTGTGGTCCATGCTTGGTCCTATCAGCTACAGACCCTCTTTCTTCGAAATCATTCACTACACGATAAATAGTGCGTTTTGTTGGCACGTTGTTTCTCCCAAAAATTTCACGTAACTTTCTCATCGTCACAGTAATCGATGATTGATTTTGATAAAATGTTTTAACGATTAAAACACGTTGGTTTATCGGATATTTTTCCATAATAAATTTGCCACGGCTCGCTCTACCTCACGACTGCCAAATATGAACTGTCAAGACAAATGTTTACCAAAATGGCGGCAAAATAAAGTAGTATACCTTCCCGACGGACACCCTGTACTACAAATATATTTCATTGTGCATTTCATTGAAAAAAATCAGCTTCGTCATTATATTATTATGCACAAGAAGAGGATTTTTCAGCATTCAAGCATTTCTTACAAGGAACCAATACATCATCTACAACATTGCGCACCTCAATCTGTGCCATATAAACTTCGAATATGATGAACCTTTGCCAGAGGTCCAACTGTGCTTGAACCTTATCATTATGTATGAAATATAATGCCATTTAAATGACCGCCATTGGATTGGTTGCTGCAGTGGATCCTTTTGAGGTAGTTTTCGACCACTTTCTCGCATGTTTCGGGCAATATATCGGCGATAACTTGTCAAAATTTTGGTTTTCAGCTGTTTCAACGTTTGGAGATTATTATCGGCGTAAACACAGGTTTTGAAAACAACCTACCGGCAGCTGTCATCTCTTGAATGTAAGTCAAAATTCATTGTAGGTAATAAACTAGGCGAGAGTTGACAACTGTATCTGGATGTAAAAAACTATCACAATTTCGAGCGGCTTTATGTGGACCAAGTGCAGTCTTTGTCGGTGCATTTTAATTGTCAACCGAATGTAAAACTGTTTTCAAATCTAAGTTGCACGACAAATCGACAAAATTAATTACCGGGCATCAGCTGCGGTTAGTGGTCGACTATTTCGCGCACTTAGAAGATCTGCATTTGGAGTTCTGCGGCAACAGGCCCCACAAAAATGTCTAACGGCGTCAAATCGCATGATCTTGGTGGTCAACTGACCTCGCCAAAATGTGAAAATTACGCTTTCTGAAAACTTCTCATGCAATAAAGCCAAAATCGATCGAGTTTTGTGGTTCGAGGCACCGTCTTTTTGAAACCACATACCGTCCAGCTCATAATCTTCAATAGTAGAACAAGAAAAAGAAGATTATCATACGGCCATAAAGCTCTGTGATGTTTTCGACAGACATCCTGACCACATCCGTAACGCTTCCAGTCTTTTCAATGTTCCTTATGACCTTGTCAATTCCTTGCACAGCAGGTCACTCTGCAATGCAAACAATCACGTTTGAATCGCCACTTTTGTAGTAAGATTTAACTATTTTTGCGCGTTCTTCGGTTGTTAAACGATCCATATTTGTAAATGGTAATCCTTTCACTAAACAAATAACACTTCAGATGACGGGTATTTAACAGCTGACAGCCTTGCCAGACCCGTGGTTTTAAAACCAAATTGGTACTGTACTCTTTATGGTACTTTACCATTCTTTAAATCGTACCATTCCTAAGATGAATTTTACTCAATTTATGTATAAGTACGTATGAATATGAATATTAAGCATGAATGTGTCTATTGCTAATGTTAAGAATGTTA
Source organism: Philornis downsi (assembly GCA_019455685.1). NCBI lineage: Eukaryota > Metazoa > Arthropoda > Insecta > Diptera > Muscidae > Philornis > Philornis downsi. The sequence continues at coordinate 61,939 of JAHXMU010025798.1, read as the reverse complement.
AATTAGGACATAAGAAAATAGGATTAAGAATACCGTTGTATTTAAATATAAACTGACGAAATTTTAAAATAAAATCAATTTCTAAACACACTTTAGACGTTAAGTCTGGCTTGGCCTTTTAATTGTAATATTAGCTCGCTAGACAACGCTGATTATTAATGGTTACCAGTTGAATTGTTACCAATTGAAAGAGCCGGTAAAAGCAAAGTAGGCAGGCGCTATAATAATATATAGAAAATACATATTAAATATACAATTCAAACAAAACCCTTTTGTGCTTCACCCATCACAATTGAAGTTCCTTCCACTGAAACATCGAAGGTATGATATTAATAAAAGTATTCAATACTCAATCTAAATTACGCAGACCAAATCTGAGAATCCTAGAAATATTTTTCTTCTAAGACACTAGCAGATATTCGTGCCAAATTTTACATTATAAATGTCATCAGTTTTCGACCTATACTTGGTTTTGAATGACGCGAAAAGCTATTTCGGCGAGTTTTACAATCTGTGAGTTTGGTGAACGAATAAGTTGTCTTAAAATTAGTTTACAATATAGAATTCCTGCTGCAGGAAAGATTTAGACTGTTCCAGAAGAAGACCTTTGATGGACAGACTTTGTCGACATAAGCAGGTTTAAAGAAGGCTAAAAATAAATTGAAAGTGAAGAGTGTCACGGACGACAATCAATCCTTAGTGGTGACAATCACCTGTAACAAATTAGAAACTTTGTTGATGACACTAACATATCTAGTAAGGCAATGAATGACGCAAAAAACTATTTCGACGAGTTTTACAATCTGTGATTTTGGTGAACAAATAAGTTGCATGAAATTTTATTTACAATATAGAATCCCTGCTGCATGAAAGATTTAAACTGTTGCAGAACAGAACTGTTTGATGAGCAGACTTTGTCGACATAAGCAAGTTTAAAGAAGGCTAAAAATAAATTGAAAATGAAGAGTATCCCGGACGACAGTCAATCCTTAATGGTCACAATCACTTGTAACAAATTAGAAACTTTGTTGATGACGTTAACATATCTGATGCCAAAAACACTTAGTTATGCGAGAAAGAACGTCGTGGTAAAAGCCATGAAAAGATGATTGCTGATACAATATTTCTTATTAAGGGAGATAGGACTTGGATCTATGCTTATGCTCTAGAAACAACCGAACAATCGGGTAAATTATATATGGCAAAAGTGAACCGAAATTATCGCGCGAAATTTCTTCTTTCTTAGAAACTTTGGTGTTTGACGTTAACATATTTAGGAAGGCAGTCAAGAGCAGTTTAAAAAATATTTTTGGCCTCAGATGTGCCAAATCTCACCTGGTACGAAAAACACTCAGTTTATGAGAGAAAGAACGTCGTGGTAAAAGCCATGAAAAGATGACTTCTGATACAATATTTCTTATTAATTCAGATAGGACTTGGATCTATGCTTATTCTGTAGAAACAACCGACCAATCAGGCAAATTATACATGGCAAAAGTGAATCGAAATTATCGCGCAAAATTTCTTCTTTCTTAAAAACTTTATTGTTGACGTTAACATATTTAGGAAGGCAGTCAAGAGCAGTTTAAAAAATATTTTTGGCTTCAGGTGTGTCAAATCTCATCTGGTACGAAAAACACTCAGTTTGTGCGAGAAAGAACGTCGTGGTGAAAGCCATGAAAAGATGATTTCTGATATATTTCTTATTAAGGGAGATGAGAATTGGATCTATGCTTATGCTCTAGAAACAACCGAACAATCGGGCAAATTATAACGGGTGGGCCATAAGGGTGTTGGCGGTTTAAATATTCAATTTCTCGGTAACGTGCGGCGCGGGGTGGCGGGGGATATGTTGTTCGCTGCACTGCTTCCTAGAAATTTAGTCACCATGGAGCCGTACACCATGGAGTGCAGCGTGCATTTTGTGTCCGAGCGTATTACGAAAACAATAAATCAGTGATTACTGCACGACGTTTGTATCGGCATGAACACGGTTTACAGGATTTAAGTGAAGTTCCAAGCGCCAATGTGATACGAAAATGGATCAGAATGTTCGAAACAACCGGCTCAACAGTACCAATTACGGTTCGTGGTCGCCCAGTTTCTGCAAGATCAGTCGACATTGTGGAGCGTGTTCGTGTTTCAGTTCAGCGAAATCCGCAACAGTCAACACGTAAGAGAAGTCAGTCTTTGGATGTCAGAAGAACAACTTTACGACGAATTTTGAAACGTGATTTGCATTTGAAGGCTTATAAGATTCAGATAGTCCAAGAATTAAAACCTGATGATGCCAATAACCGACTTAACTTTGTCAATTTGATGCTAGACCGGTTCAACAATTTCAACAATGTGATTTTTAGTGATGAGGCCAATTTTCACCTTAATGGCCATGTGAACAAGCAAAATTGTCGGTTCTGGTCCGAGACTAATCCCCGACGCTTGCATGAACGTCCACTTCACAGCCCTAAGTTGTCGTGTGGGCTGGGATAACGTCAACCGGTATTATTGGACCATACTTTTTTGAGGACGAAAGAGTGCATGCGATGACGGTTAGAGCGAACAATTATTGCAACATGCTAGCAGACTTTTTGGTGCTAGCTTTGCAAGAACTCCAAGGCAATACCTCGAGGATGTGGTTTCAACAGGATGGGGTCACATGTCATACGGCTAGGGTATCCATAGAGCTGCTGAAAAATGTTTTTCCTGGAAAACTCATTTCGGAAAGGGGGGATATTGAATGGTCCCCACGTAGCCCCGATCTCTCTCCATGCGATTATTTTCTATGGGGCTACCTCAAATCGGTAGTCTACGAGAATAATCCGACCAATTTAGAGCAGTTGAAGAGGAACATTATTCAGGAAAGTAACAAAATACCGAGAGAGAACAACTTTTCAACGAGTTTTCCAAAATTTGCGACTTCGGTTCCAAGAGTGCCAAGCAGCCGAGGGAAGCCATTTGGACAACATTATTTTTAAGTCTTAAAAATTCTCATGCTTCTACTTTTTAAAAATACAAATATATTTTTTTATGATTTTTAGTTTTTTTTTTAATTGAATATTTAAACCGCCAACACCCTTATGGCCCACCCTGTATATGGCAAAAGTGAATCGAAAATATCGCGCAAATTTTCTTCGATTGTCATGATATTGTACAAGTTCCTTCCGCCGAACCAAACCGTCAACAAGGAATACTACTTGAGTGTTATTCAAATTCCCATAAACAATCCAGAATTATAGGAATACAATTATTGGATTTGCAAAACGATAGTGCTCGGCTTCGTAAGTTTTTTTCACCAAAATTTCAACTAACATCGCCCCATAACCACCGTATTTGCCTGGTTTAGTGCAATGTGGCTCCTGGCTATTTTCAAAGTTTAAAAGGCTGAACCGGAGTCATCATTTTGAATCGATTGCAGAGAATCAAATCGAATTCTGAACGTCACACTGAAAAATTACTGTTTGGCCTGTTTCGAAGAGTTTATTGTGTCCGACGGAAATACTTTGAAGGCGATGAAAATAAATTAAATAAATTTTGCTTGAAAAAAAAAAAAATAATAAAAATTGGTCTTACTTTCTGCATACTGCAGTATCAGCTTAAAAATGTTATAAAAATAACCTTTGTCTAGCTTTTCACGAAATCTGGGTATTAAAAATGAGCATGATTACGTTAAAAAAAAACTTAATTCGCGTTTAATTTACTACTAGCCTGATAAAGCAACTTTTTATTAAAAACATAATTTTTTATGAATCTCTGTAGGTTTTAAATGTTATTTTTATTTAATTAAAATTGCAAAACTTGTTACGAAATTTTCGAATAAACTTAATTTGCACGCAACTTTTAATAAATCTGGCAACTCTTACAAGAAACATAATTTTCAAAAACATAATTTTTTACGAATCTCTGTTGCTTTCAAATGCTATTTTTACTTCATCAAAATTGTAAAACTTGTTACGAAATTTTCGAAAATACTTAGATTGCACAAAACTTTTAACAAATCTGGCAACTCTTAGAAGAAATTGGCACATATACAGTTCCTTTTATCATGGTTTCAAAACACGAGATACTAATTAAGATCATAAAGTCATGCAATTAATCCAACAGAAGTAGCCGAAACCTGAAAATAGGAATAACAGCAGGCACTTAACAGAACAGCAGAATACAGAATTGTATTTGTAGTTAGTTTCTCAAATATAAAGAATTTTGACGCTGTCTAGAAATTCTGCTAAAAATTTAAAACCGGAGAACGAAAAAAGAAATCCAAACATTCAGGTAGCAGCCAGTTTAAAAATAGAGCGGCTTTCAAAACAACTAATACAATAATGGCAAACTGGTAACACTGTTTGTTTCTCTATCACTGTTTGCTCTCACTCTCCCTCCGTCAGTCCTTTCTAATTTCTTCACACGAAATCCTTGCTTAGTATCGTAGTTGCATCCAAGGTGCTAACACGGATTTTTAAATTCGGTGAAGGTGTTCGGTGAAAAAAAAAAAAAAAATAAATACAAAAAAAACCAATATTGAAATGGCAAATTGTGAAATTATCTCCAAAAATATTGGTATAATGGAGCGAATATATAAATTTCTCCATTTCGGTGATCAGCTGCGACAAAGTAAGGCCAGTGGCCAACTCAAAAAAGTTTTTAAAAATTTCATATTTAAAAAAACCTACCGGCAGCTGTCAGCTCTTGAATATGAGTCAAAATTCATTGTAAGCAATAAACTAGACGAGGATCATCAACTGTGTCTGGAAGTCAAAAACCATCACAATTTCGAGCAGATCTATGCGGACCAGTCTATGCAGTCTTTGTCTGTGCATTTTAATTGTCAACCGAATGTAAAACTGTTTTCAAATCTAACCAAGTTGCACTACAAATCGACAAAATCAATTACCGGGCAGCAGCTGCGGTTAGTGGCCGATTATTGCGCGCACTTAGAAGATCTGCATTTGGAGTTCTGCGGCTACAGGCATCTAAAGCCAATAGAAATCGAGGAAATACTAGACGTAAATGTGCTTATGAAAATGGCAAATTTGAAAAGATTATGTGCAGTTAATAACAATCCGAATATCATGCAATACCGACACTTTGTGGACATCATAACCAAACTGAAACTGGAATATTTCGAAATAAATGCTAGCATAGAACCAGATGGAACAGTGGTGGAAACAGCCAACATATCGCTCAAGGAATTAATAATACAGGCTCCCTTCAATTCTCTGCGTTGGTCATCCAGCTACGACTCATTCCTAGCCGTTTTTAAAAATATTCCACGTTTACAACTTAAAGTCGACGATATAATTACGGATAAGATATTGCAGGCTATAGAACAGGCATGCGAACACGTTGAAAACTTAGCCTTCTGCTGTGCCGTTTTCAAAAATATTAATAACTTTAAGCTGCCAACCAATGCAAAGAGTTTGACACTGACTAGTTGCCAAGGTTTAACCTGTGACAACTTGAAGCAGATTCTAACACAGTACAAAATTACAAAATTCCATTCGAAATGCACTGAATATGGGGGGACATTGGAACGCTTTCGAATCTCGCCGTCTGTCGAAGTCCTACACATAGATGCCGCTTTTAATGGAAAGTCTCAATATTTCTATGAATATTACGACAATTTAAAGGAAATCACATTGCATAGCATGGGAATCCCCTCTGGCATGATTCCATTGGCAGCCTGGCCCCACGTGCAGACCCTTCATCTAGAATCGGGTGAGATACCAGTAACGGCACTTTTGTTTTTGAAATCGCTGCGAAGGGTAACTTTAGGCCCTAAAATGACAGCATTCAATTGGCCCTCCATTGTGTCGCTTTTAAGGAATCATCCGTCTTTGCTGGAAATCGACATCCAATGCCCAGTAAGGCCATCTGATATGATGTCTAAACCCGATTACGGATTTGTTACAGATGTCAGGCGTTTGCTCCTATCCAACAGTTTCTTTACAAACGGCTTCAGATTGTGGCTGGATATGTTTTTTCTTAATCCGGAAATGCAGATAATATGTTCAGATTTTGCTATCAAAAAGAAATATCTAAGAGGCGCAGTAACCTACCAATATTTTCCACAAAATGTAAAAACACTGGATGTATCGGGATGGAAGTTAAGTAAGTAAATCATATATGTATACAAAAGTACCAATTGAATCCAATGAAGATAAGTTAAAAATCAGCTTTCGACTTCTATTGATCATATGAGTACTCCCAAGAATATTTCAATAACGCACCACATTATTTAGGCCCAGTACATGCTGATTACTAACACTGACTATTTAATAAGTATAAATCAGCTGACAAACAAATAAGTATAAACCAGCCATACGTAGAACAATATCCGGTTACGAAAAATGTCGATGAAAGAACTACCTACTGATATTCTGAATATTAGTTTGCAAAACTGGCACAAACAAGTCGAAGCTTTTTAAGTAAAATCCGAATTTCAAATATGCAACAAAATTCAAAAATACTAATCCTTTTGGTGTAAATGCAAATCATTTATATCAAAATGCAATTTAAATCTAATGAAAATAAGTATAAACCAGTCTATTTGGTTCCGGTTCGAATTCTGTTGATAATAAAGGAACTTTCAATAATGTTTCTCTACAGCCACCACATTACTAAAAGCCAGTACGCAGTGATTACCAACACTTGACAGCAAAATGAAAGCACATATTTTGTTTAAAATTTGCGGTAATGCCTTTTTGTAATACGATCAACATTTTTTATACAATTTTTTTTATTTTTGGATTTTCACAAGAAACTGTTTTAGGCTATTTAAAAAATATGCCAAACTTAGAACGACATCCGGCCACGGTAAATATCGTTAAAAAAATAACAAAATTAACTACAAATTTAATCTTTTTAATTAAGATCGAAATTTCAAATGAGAACAAAAATTCAAAAAATACGAATTTTTTTCTTTAGAAAAAATTTTTCTCTTGAGAAAAAATTTGTAGAACAGATGTAGCGATAATCATTTTAGTGTATTTTGTTACTGCAATATTTCAAATTATTAGGACCATAACCACTATTCACACTTTCAGCCTCTTGGCTTGCGTTTTCATCATCTTTACCGAAGTAAAAATGTAAAATATGGCGAATTTTTTCTTTGCTGGCGATCAGCTTTGCCGCAGGCTCCAACAACACTGAGTCGAGGAATAACAAAACTATTTGATTAGTTTTTTTTTTTTGGGTACGATCTTATCTTATTTTTCTAACGCCACCTAGCGTAACCCGATCGCACTTATACAATGCGAAATAAAGCCATCTATTGATAAAATAATGAAATTCTTTACTATATATCTTGTATTTAGCAGAACATGAATTGAAAATGAACTGTTTTCTTTTATATTTGTGAAAATTCGAATGAAAATAAGATTTGCCATTTACATTTTAGAAAATTCCGAATGTAATTTCAATTTTTCATTTATGTTCAAGAAAATTTCACTACAAATTGGAGAATAGTTGGAACATAAATGGAATTTTTCATTGGTCTCTACAGCAATCATACGGTTTCGATGCCACAACATTCCAAGATAACAACAAAAAGGTTTCTATTTTTAATTTATTCAATACCAATTCTCAGTAGCCATGAAAAATTCTCGACGGAAATTTTTGAATTTCCTTATTTTATTTGGTACTCCTCCCCTTTTAATTTGTAATTTCATCAAATAGAAATGAAAAATCCCAATATTACTTGGAATTTTGTTAAATACAAGTGTAAAAAATAAATTCCATTTAGAATTTTCATGAATATAAATGGAAGATCACATTTTCATTGGGAATTTTCTCAAATAAAAAAAATTTTTTTTGATAAAAATTTTTTTCAAAAAAAAATTTTTTTTTGATAAAAATTTGTTTCAAATATAAATTACAATTCTTATTTTCAATGCAATTTTCTCAAATATAAATGAAAAAATCAAATTTCATTTGGTATTTGCTTAAATATTAATGAACGATCTCATCTTCATTTATAATTTCTTCGAATATTAATAGAAAATCTTATTTGGAATTTTCTCAATTAAAAATGAAAAGATCTCATTTTTAATTTGCATCTTTTTTTCACATATAAATTGCAAATATTATTTTCATTGAAATTTTCACAAATACAAATAAAGAAATTCAGTTTCGTTTGGAATTTTCTTAAATATTAATGGAAGATCTCATCTTCACTTAAAATTTTCTCAAATGTAAATAGATTTTCTATTTTGTTTTTCTGAAATAAATATGAAAATATAAGAATTTTTTCAAATATAAATTGCAAATCTTATTTTCATTGGAATTTTCTCAAATACAAATGAAAAAAATTAAATTTCATTTGGTATTTTCTTAAATATTAATAAAAGATCATCTTCGTTTATAATTTTTTCGAATATTAAAGAAAATCTTGTTCGGAAAATTCTCTATTAAAAATGAAAAGCTCTCATTTTTAATTAAATTTTTTTTTTTTTCAAATATAACTTGCAAATCTTCTTTTCATGGCAATTTTCTCAAATATAAATGGAAAATCTCGTTAGTATTTGCGATTTTCTCGTTAAGTATAATAACTTTCACGAATTCAGTCAGAAATGGTGTAAAGAGAGGGAGAGAGAGGGAGAGAGAGATAGAGAGAGAATGGAGTATTGAAGAGAAAAAATACTAATTTCGAAAATGTTGTTTGTTCACCTCATGTGTAATGTGGTCTGTGCAATGTAAACGTTTGAAAATATCTTAAAATTCGTAAAATTATCTGCAATATCATAATAAAAACAACTTCGCATTACATCCGAAAACCGGTTTCTCTTGCCTCACTTGATACTTTGACGAAAGGAGAATCGAAGCGAAGGACAACAAATGTATGAAAGCAATAGCTTTGAACCTAACAAATTTTGCAACGATTTTTGCTAGAGCTCATCATTTTTTTATAGCAAATAATTTGCTTTATGGTTGAGAACCGGTTTCTAGTCATGCAATATCATTGGCAAACAGTAAACTACATGCACTATATTTTCGACGTTGGCATTTTCTACCTACATATGTGGTAGAACACATAGTTGGCTGTATTATTATCAATTTTACAGAAATTTAGCATTACATTTTCGCATTTAGCAACTTTTTAACTCTCTCTCTTCCCCTCCCTTCCTCTGCAACACACTCTCTTTACCTCTTTCCCTATCTCTCTCTCTCTCTATGTGCCTCCTTATGCCGCTCTCGCGTACTGAACCTTCGTGTCACCCACTCTCTTTTTCCCCCATGTTTTCTCTCTCTCTTCTCCTTACATTCTACGGTTCCTGATTACTTTACTGAATACAAATTATGGTACCCTTGCCCGGTGTCCTGGTTAGCGTTAACAGAAAACAAATTCCACTACATCCCATGAATGAGATATGGGAGAGCCTACACGCATTTTATTTTTAGAGTCACTCAACGGAACCTACTACAGTTAAATGATGATGCCTAACGTCACAGTTTGAGAATGATTAATCACACTTGTTGATTACTCGACTAACCAAAGCGTTCGTCACACAAATCGATGTAACTGTCGCTTAAATAATGATCCCAAAACTAGCCGACCTAACAAAGAAGACACAGAAAAGTTGGGAAAAATGTTCTTTATTTTTCAACATAATCTCTTTTTAGCCCGATACACTTTTTTCGGCAATATTCAATAATTTCTATACCCTGTTTATAGTAAGAATTGTCAAACTCCTTAAAATAGCCGTCAACCGCAAACTCCACATCTTCGTTGTTGGCAAATCTTTTACCACCGAGACATTTTTTCAAGTTTGAAAATAGAAAATAGTCCGAGTTGAGTAAATCTGGCGAATAAAGTGCGTGATGAAGCGATTCGAACTTTAATTCATTAGTTTTGGCCATCGCAGTAGTGGGTGCAGGGACTGGAGTATTGTCTTGATGAAACAAACAAAATGCTGCATTTTTCCTATAATTTCATTACCTAACTGCTGCAATAAATTAGCGGAATAATCGTCATTGACCGTTTTTCCTTTTTGAAGATAACCAATAAAAATAATCTCACACACATCCCAAAAAAAAAACAGACACCATGGCCTTGCCTACAGATGAAACCGTCTTCGCCTTTTTTGCACACGATTCTCCCATTCCAGTTCACTGCTTTGACTGTGCATTTGTCTCAGGTTTGAAGTGGTATACCCATGACTCATCCATGGTTATAGATTGACGGCTGTCTTTGCTCTGTTGAAAGCAAGCGCGGCACCGATCTTGCGCACAGCTTTCTCATCTTCAAATCTTCGGTCAACATACAATGTATAGCACTTTTTGAAACGCCTATCATTTCAGCTAGCTCACTCACGCACCTTCAGCCGATGATACCATTTTGTAGATTTTCTTAACCATGTCCGGCGTGAGCACATCAATTGGTCGACCACTACGGTGTTCGTCTTGGCGGCTCGTACGGCCTCGTTTAAACTTTGCTACTCAATATTTTATAATCGTACTGGCATCATCCCACCGTCCTAGTAGGTGTAGATAGTCAAATTTTACACACTGTTTCTCATCTTGAGGTCTAGAAAGGATATCTCCGTTTGTCCCGTGTACATCCCTTCAAAAAAAGTTCAACAATAGATCATTTAAAAAGCACGCTTAAACAAATTATCAGAATTTTTCTCTAATTTTATGTTGCAAATCGGATTTTATGAGCCGAAAATATGGCAAAAAGCTTACGGTGAAACTACTACACTAAAACCGCATGCACATGAGCGGTACAGTGCATTCAAAAAACGGTGGAAAATTTCCCCGGCTCTGATCGACAATCAACGTCTTCAACTGAAATTAACATTGATGAAGTGAGTGGAATGGTGACCGAAAATTGTCATTTAAGATTAAGAGAGATAGACGCCAGACTTTCTGCGTCTCACGAATCAATTCACAATATTTTACCAAATTGTTTGTGTATGAAACATGTTGCCATACGACTATTTCCGAAAGACTTGAATTTTCTTAAAAAAATCAATCGTATAAAGATCGCTTAAGAAATGCAAGAATGAGTCGATATGACTCATAAAACGCACTAAAACTGTTTACAAGTTTGACATACAAATCAGAGAACAAGCTTCGGAATTTTGCCAACTGAGCCTAAATCGAAAAAACTATAATCAGGGTGGCGCAATAGAACGTGCATATTTAAAAAATAGATTAAAAAATAAATACAAAAGGTATGGTTAAAAAAAATCTAAGGCATTGTAGAGTAATGAATGGAGTTTATTTTTTAAAAATAACATCATCTAAATGGTGCCCTCTCTACGACGGCACTCCTCTTACCGCAAACGAAAATTATTGAAAACTTTCTTCAGTAATACTGGTGTAATGGCTGCCATTTCAGCACGGATATTCTCCTTGAGCTGAACGATGTTTCTTGGATTATTACTGTAGACTGTGTTTGAGGTATCCCCACAAAAAAAAGTCAAGAGGCGTCAAGTCTGGACTACGTGGGGGCCATAAGATATCCCCTCTTTTCGAAATCAGTCTGATGTCTGAACATCTGCTTCACCACCGCCATGGAGTCATTTGATGTGTGACTGGTAGCTCCATCTTGTTGTAACCAAGTTCTAGAATTCACTATTCTTGAACTTTCAATTTCTGGAGCCAAAAATCCGTCCGTTCCGTATTAACCGTGACGTTTTGGCTCCGCGGACCAATTATTCCTCTGCCAGAGATTGCTGCCCATACTGTCACTTTAGGACTATGCAATGGTTTCTGGTGTTTGATTTTGGGATTTTGACGGTTTACGAACCCCTTCATAAGGAAATGAGCCTCGTCAGAGAAAAGGATATTGTCAAAATTGGAAAATCGAGTAAGCATTTCATTAGCAAATGCGAGCCTTGCTATGAAGTCAGACTCTTTCAATTCTTGTGTTGATTGCAGCTTATATGGATGCAGTTTAAGATCCAACGTTAAAATTCGTTGCAAACTTCGTCACGATAATTGTAAGACAGACGATCCCTTGCGAGTCGACATTTGTGGATTTCCTCGTACTGACTCCATAACCCTCTCAACATTGTCTTCGGTCCTAGATGTTCTTGGGCGATCATTTGCTTGTGGTTTAAATGTTGAACCGGTCTCTTCAAAACGCTTTACCCATATTTTAGTAGTTCATATTCAGCACAATATAGTCGCCTAGTAGCAATATATGAACGAGAGTTCTCGTAAAATGCGCGACGTTTCCCGTCGAAGTGATTCATAGCGACTAAAACATGAGCCCTCCAATCCAACGATGTAGGCGCCCCCCCCGCCCGCGCCTTTTCTACCCCGCAAAAAAAGATGATGCAATATGCACGTTCCATTGCGCCACCCGTTACGTCAAAGTCGAAATAATTCAGGGTAATGTTGACTGCTTTCTTTGATAAGCGCGGCGGAATTTTTGCCAAAAGATCAGACGGTAAATAAAGAATATTTATTGGGCGTTATGGGGTCGAAGAAGTTACTTTTAGTTGACAGAAAACTTATGGATTTTGCATCGCTATAACGCACCATCTCAGAAGGTTATGGTTGTGAACGAATTTCTGGCCAAAAAACTTAACAAATAGCTTCGAACAGCCACCATATGGCTGAATTTGTCCTTTTTTCAAAATTTCAATTAAAAAAAATTCGTAGAAAAAACTGTAATCTATTATTCGCTGTCGTAGCTGTATCATTTCAGAAGGGACCTGCTCTGAAGGCATTACAATAGATTTGAAGAAATATATATTTGGTATTTTACCCTAATTCGTCGTATTTTTTTTGGCAGAATGGATGTTAAGGACAGCATAATATAAAGTTATATAAAGTTAATATAAAGTTATCATTTAGTAACTTCAAAATCGCCGGTCTGGCAAGGCTGTCTTTTCTTCGCTGTCATAGGTTCGGAAGGGATTCACTCCGAAGGCATTACAGTAAATTTGAAGAAATGTGTGTTTGGTATTTTCTTCCAATTCCTTGTATCTTTTTTTTTTGTTTTGTTGGCTGAAAGTATGTTAAGGATAGTATAATGTAGAGTTATCCATTTAGTAGTTTCAAAACCATCGGTCTGGCAAGGCTGTCTGTCAGCTGTTAAATACCTGCCATCTGAAGTTTTATTTATTTAGCAAAAGATTTGCTATTTACGAATATGGATCGTTTAACAACCGAAGAACGCATAAAAATAGTTAAATCTTATTACAAAAGTGATGATTCGAATATGGGCACTTTTCACACATTACAGGATGATTTTGGTCGTCATAAGCAACCTACTGTTCAGGGAATTGGCAAGATTACAAAGAAGTTTGAGAAGACTGGAAGCATTACAGATTCGGTCAGGCTTTTGCATCATCGTTGTACGCGAACTGCTGGAAATATCGCTACTGTTAGCGAAAGTGTGCCGGTTAATCCGAATTTCTATTCAGAGCGCTATGGCCATATGATAACCGATTTTATTGGCCTGCAAGTGAGGATTATGAACTGGACGATATATGGTTTCAACAACCACACATGAGTCAAACAGCACGACCGATTTTGCCTTTATTGCAGGAGAAGTTTCCAGAAAGCATAATTTCACATTTTGGCGACATCAGTTGGCCACCAAGGTCATGCGATTTGACATCGTTGGACTTTTTTTGTGGGGCTACCGTCAAAGGCCGTGTTTACGCGGATAATCCTAAAGCGTCAGAGTATTGGTAAATAACATTCGTCAAGTTATCGCCAAGATACCATCCGATATGTGCAAAAATGTGGCCGAAAACTACCTCAAAAGGATCCAGTAGTGCAACTAATCCACAGGCGGTCATTTAAATGACATCGCAAGGTCCAAACATTACAATGAAAAAAAAAAGCTTAATCGAAATAATAGCTTTGTGTGCGTTTTATTTAACTTTATTTTTAAAACTGTTTAATGGGTAACCTATTATAATGTCTAAATGTCTGGGACTGCTCTTGAATACAGTATCTCTATTTGGTAGGCTAATTCGGACTCAAAGTTAAGTTTAAGCTACGGGGTTTCAATCTTTGTTTTGAGTTCGAGAAACTCGGTAAAGCTTTGTAACGATTTCAGATCTAAAAGCTTTTTCAATACATGCATTCAGAATAAGAGAACTACTCATATTTGATGACCCTAAAAATTAATTAATAAAATCGCTTCTAAAGGGTGGAGCATAAGTAACGTTAACGGCGACTATATTTATTGAATGCGTTCTTGTGCATCATTTGGTTTTAACTTGTGAACCAGTTGCTTCTTATATGGGAAAAGATATAACATATGTAAAATTCTTTGCAAAGACCGCCTAGACATCTCTAACTGCTGAGAACATCGCCTGGTAGAAATTTCGGGGTTTTCCTCAATACTTGCTTGCACTTGAGCAATGGTCACTTCATTTCGAACTGCACGAGGTCTTCCAGCACACGGAAGATCACAGACAGCCTAAAACGCTGAACCAACCGGTAAATTGTTGGAGCGCTAGGAGCTATTCGAACATGAAAGAAATTTCGATATGATCTGAATAATCGAATGCTGACTTTCAAAGTAAAATTTAACAATTTTGGTTCTTTGTCCTGTGCTGAGCTTTTCCATCATAAATTTCCCAAGTATTATTTAGTTAATTCTGTAAAGAGATGAAAACTAAAGACTTAAACAAAAAACGTATTCACTGATCATCCTATATACCTATATATCGTTACTGTTATGATTTTTTTCTTATTCTTGTACAAATTCCACAAGATAACTAATTAGTTAAACATTTTATATTCGTTTTCTTTTTCAGATTGTGATGATATAAGAAACAAGTATGAAGCAACTATTGAGAAATTTAAACAGGACACCCGTCATGTTAAAATGTTGTCTGGCGACAAATATCGCTTAACTCTATCCAGAAGTTAATAACGTAAAAATGTTCAATCACACCCTGGCATAATTGCATCCTAAAAGAATGTATAATTATGTAGTTGTACTTAAGAAGACTTAAGGAATCGTTGTCTCATAACAACAGAGTATAAAGAAGCAATATGTGGCTAAATGCTTCATATGAAAGTTAAACAAAAAAAAAAGAAAATATAGAAAATATAACCATTTCCGAAAATCGCACACGAAATTGTTTTATTACATTTTTCCATTGCTTAAGTTTTTGAGTTTTCGAAGGCCACCCAATTCAGGTGATGTTTAGGTAAAATGTATAAAGTGACAGTTTTGATTTCGATAAATTGAACACTGATTTCTATATTATTCAGCATACGATGGGGTTTAAGGGCTACTACACGCCTATAGAGAACACAGTTATGACGAACTATACTTTTAAAGAACGCTTTTTTGCGCTCCCATTGACTTCGCAGAAGCTCATTTAAAATTAACTTCATTCGTGGCGAAAATATTTTCAGTCCCGTTGAACAATTCTTAGTACAATTTTGTTATTTTTAATATAAATTAATAAACACATAATTTCACACAGACTTTTGCTATCGGACAACAATTCTGTTAATCAAAATATTAAGCAAGGGGGAAGTTAAAGAGACTAGAAAAGGTTTTACTGATTTTGTTCAGACAATACAGAACATTAGGGATATATGAAATGTATGGCGAAACTATGGACGTGAAGATAAACTCAGAATTTAAGTAGTGAAGACAAAAAATAGCTCTGTTAGACACGATTATATTAATTTTTTAGGTTATTTTTATACAAAAACATGTATCCTCATTAATGAATTAGATAGGACAGACAATAAAATTAATTTATTCGAAGCAATAGCGTGAAACACGGAATGGGGTCAAAGGCATATACGATGTGTGATACAAAAATAACCATTATTTACAAATTTCGTGAGTTACGTATGTTCGATTTTCGCATTTCTTTCTGTTATGTTGGTACACATGTCTGTTATATATGTTGACAATATCAGCCATTTTTGATTGTCAGTTTGTTTTTGACAGATAAAAAAGTTAGTCATGTTTTGGTGTGCTATTCGATTTTTTACTATTCGAAAAAAGATGGATCAAAGAAACTGTATTAAGTTTGGTTAAAAAATGAAATTAAATGTGCAAGGACATTTGAAATGTTGACTATGGCGTTTGGCGAGTCTACTAAGAGCAGAACACAAGTTCAATTGCGGTATAACCGGTTTAAGGAAGGCCGAGGAGATGTCATTGACGATGCTCGCCCTGGTCGCCCGAGCACGTCAACAACCGATGAAAACATTGAAGCAGTGCAGAAAATGATTTTGGATAATCATCGAATCACTATTAAACAGATTGCTGATGATGTTGGTATATCGTTCGGCTCATGCCAAGCAATTTTGACGGATATTTTAGGCATAAAACGTGCGGCAGCGAAGATTGTTCCAAAATTGCTAAATTTTGAGCAAAAACAACGACGCATAGACTTCGCTCAGGAGCTGACGAACGTCGTCAACGACGATCCAGATTTCCTAAAAAAGGTCATAACTGGTGCCGAATCATGGGTGTATGGCAATGACATTGAAACCAAAGCTCAACCATCCCATTCATCCAGAAGAGCCAAGACCGAAAAAAAGCACGTCAAATTCGGTCAAATGTGAAGGTTTTGCTCATTGTTTCCTTCGATTGCAATGGCGTGGTGCAACATAAATTCCTGCCACAAGGTCGTACGGTCAATAGGGAATACTACCTTGAAGTTGCGCGTCGTTTACGCGAAACAATTCGTCAGAAACGCACAGAATTGTGGAAAAACCAATCAACCATTTTGCACCAAGATAACGCTTGTGCGTGCGTTTTTGGCCAAAAACAAAAGCGCTATCATGCCGCAACCACCGTATTCACCGGACTTGGCCCCCGCTGACTTTTCCCTCTTCCCAAAACTGAAGACACCGATGAAAGGAAAGCGTTTTGCTATGATTGAGGAGATACAAGAAAAATCGAAGCAGGAGCTGTTGGCGATACCAAAAAGCGCGTTTCAGAAGCGTTTAGAGGATTGGAAAAAACGCTGGAACAGGTGTATTATATCTGAGGGGGATTACTTTGAAGAGGACAAAATAGTTATTGATGAATAAATACTTTTTAAAAAAATTGAAAATAACGGCTATTTTTTGAAGACATCTCGTATATACATACATACACATATGGTCGAAAAAATAAGTACATCTGCTTATTTTTGCTTTATGTTTAATTTTGTACAAAATGCTTTAAAGCCTAAAAAGCCCATCGAAACTCGCGGAAGACCCAAATACAAACTTCAAAAACAACAGACATCCGTATTGTAACACTTGCGAAGAGGGACCCGTTTTTAAGAACGATTTCAGCAGAAATTGTAATTGTAAATTCATCGCGAACGGTTCGCCGTAGACTACAAGAAGTACATTTACCAAGACGGATAGCCAGAAGAGTTCCTTTGTTTAGACAGAAAATTTTAAAGACTAGATTGGCGTTTGCAGGAAGTCATTGCAATTG
>JAHXMU010025798.1:0-29565 GCA_019455685.1 Philornis downsi | reverse complement strand
ATCTAATAATTAACAAATTACATGAGCTATAATTTGATACTTAATATTAACACAAACTGGCAATTTCTTATGGAGAAAATACCTCGAGTCGAGTTATAAAGAAAATAGATTTGAATAAAATATATACGAAAATAATTTTCAACTGCACTTGTAATAATTGATTACTTTACTTATATGTAGATGGCGACTGGATTATAAAATTTTGCCTAATACGCTTCGCACGTAGAAGAGAATTACCAGCGCTTCAATGTGCTGCTTTCATTCTACAATTCATCGGACCAAATTTTCATAGTGTTTCAGAAACCTGGTCGTTATTCGAGGACGGCCCCAAAACTCGCCGACCTAACAAAGAAGACACAAAAGAGTTAGGAAAAATTTTCGTTATTTTTCAACATAATCTCCTTTTAGCTCGATACACTTTTTCCAGCGATATTCAATAGCTTCTATAGTGGACAAATGAAACAACACTTTTTTTTTTGGCAAATGCAGCCTTTTTCCATAATTTCATCACCTAAACGCTGCTGCAACAAATTAGCATAATATTTGCCGTTGACGGTTTTTCATTTTTAAAGAAAAATAAAATAAAAATAATCTAATGCGCATCCCAGAAAAACAGACGTCATGACCCTGCCTACAGATTGATCCGTCTCCATCTTCTTTGGACACGATTCTCGCTTTCCAGTTCTGTTCATTTACCGTATAGCACACTGTGGTAATTCACAAATCTTGCGAAAAAAATTAAAAAATAAATCTCTGGCAACATTCCTTCTGATCGTTTAATGATCGTCTCAATATAATAGATAACTGAATTTCAGTTTTTGTTTGCTTGTTTTTAGCTCTGATTAGGAAAAATTTAACTTTAAAGTCAGTCGTAGTCAACAGGTGCATTCAGATTTTAAAGAGAAGCATATTATTTGTATGACTTTGTTCTATGATTAACAAGTCTACGGTGATTTTATTGCCATATTTTTTTTATTATTATTAAGATTTATTTCAAGAAAATATATTACAATTTTCATTTAAATATTTCCGTTGTAAGTATTAAAAAAAATTTTTTTTTGTGAGAAGTTCAGAAAGTGCAAAAAAAAAAATTTAATTTTTTCAAGTAGTATTCCGGATAGTTCTGGTGTAAATATATATTTCGGTTAACCTTTCAAGTATTCACTTTAAGGTAAATCAAAATCATCTTGCGCATTTTTGCGACAGCCATACATTTTTTTTTACTTTTCCAGTATGACTCTTTGGAGAAAGGACTTTTTTGAATAATGAATAAAAACTCCCAAAATACATCGCAAAGACGCCTTATCGACATTAATAATGGTAAGATATGGTCTTCAAGATATACCAGAAGACGTGAAAAGGAATCTTAAGGCAAACATAAATATTATTTGTTTTAAGCTAGCTGAAAAATGGATAAAAAGTGGAAGACATCGTGACCGTTTCTTAACATCAAATTCAATTTGGCTTGATGAACCGCATATATTGCCTAAAAGTGTACAACCGAAAAGTTGGAAAATAGCTGGGAGAAACCCGAAAAACTTTGATGATGAAGTTAGAGCAGCAGAAAAGAGTTCAGAAACCACTGGTGTCAATAAAGCATTAATTGAACGGTTTCATATTATTTTGGAAACTTTGGGTAGTGGTTACTCTATTGATGAAGATGCTTTTGAAAGTTTTATTATTGTCAGACGAAATTTATACTTAAACGAATACCCATGGTGTATTATGCCAGTTAGCGTCCATAAAATCCTTTTTCATGGAAAGGATATTATAAGGTCTTGCATTCTTCCTATAAGACAGTTGTCAGAAGAAGCTCAAGAAGCAAGAAATAAGGATACGAGGAAATTTAGAGAGTTGTTTTCGAATAGACACAAATACAAATCTTTTCAATCGGCTATTAATTTCTTCACATCCTTTTATCGCAAGTTTGCGTCACACTCCCTTTCGAGTTCGAAGTTTGATAACAAAAGCAGTCATTTCATTATTATCTGTTGATGCTTTTGAGGAAGAAGAATCTTTTAACGATGCATATGAAATTGCAATGAAATTAAAATCTCTATGTGTATTTATGTGCTTTATCTGTATTATTAATGTAATAAAGCAACAACAAGTGAATAAAACAATTACTATTAAATATTTATTAAAAATATTAAAATTATTTTAATACTAAAAATGACTACATCCGACTCTTTACATAAAAATTCACCTAATAATTTTATTATATGAATAATTAGTTGTATTTAACTGCAACTAATCTCAGAGCATGTATTTAAGAAACCAATCTTTTATCTTAAAAATATATTTTTTGTTGACAGTGTGAACTATTAACTTTTTGCGTCATTTTACCAAAAAAAAAAAATTTTTTTCTAAAAAAAGTTGATTTTTCACAATCATTTATAAATTTGAACTCATTTTTTGCTTAATGCATAAGTGAGAAGTGAACCCTACGGAATTTATTAATTTTGTCCAGTTAGATTTGTGATCTACCACACTGTGCGTAGGTGTGAAGTGGTGGGCCTATGTTTCATTCACGGATATAAATCCACGCGATGAAACATCGCCTGGCACATCAACACGACCTTGTTTTTGCCCTATTCAGCTTTCTCATCTTCAACTCTTCGATCAATATACGATGTATAGCACTTTTTGAAATGAAAACAATGGTTTCAACCGACAATCATTCAATACCTTTTTGTGAACTTTCTTCAACGTGTCTGGCGTGGACACCTCAATTGGTCGATCACTATGGTGGTGTTGGTCTTGGCAGCTCGTACGGCCTCGTTTAAACTCGGCTATCCATTATTTTACAGTCGTAAACGAAGGAGCAGCAGTTGATCTGAGACATTTCAAATGGAAATATTGAATTACAAAATGGTGACCAATTGTTATTTTACAGCCGTAAACGAAGGAGCAGACTGCCCCAGAATAGAATATAGCTCGGCTTTAATATTGGTTGGTCTGAGACGTTTCAAATGGAAATTTTTGAATTACAAAAGGGTGACCAATTGTTTCCATGTTTACAAACTCACTGAAATCATTTACTTTTGATGGCTCAAATAAAAATACTAAACAACGTGACGTCTTGAAACTTAAGACATGTGTTTTATAAGGTTGCCACTTTTCATCAAAATAAAGTTTTAAAACCCAAAAGCCGTTGTATAAATTTTAGTTGTCTCATGGACGAACCCTGTTGAAAATGGGCAGTATTTGACAATGTTTTCATTTGCCGTTCCCATAAATTGGTCATACAAGCCAACTACGGGGGTAGCCAATGGCATGTTACTAACTTCATGCTGACAGCGGACTCATTTTTGAACAAATGTTTGAGTCTGTTATGTTGACAAGCCTACGAAAACGTATCGTTCTACATAGCAGTTAAAACAAATTATCAAAATGGAATCCGTCAAGGCAATTCCATAAGGCTGAAGAATTGAAATTAGCCATTATTAATGAGCCACAGGTCATTTACCTGTAATTTTTTAAAATTTTTCCGGATTATTATCGTACAAAAGCAAACTTTAGCCTTACCCCTCGTCATTAATAAAAATACAAATAAATTGTATTATAATACATGTTAGTAAGCGAAATGATGCTTAAGCGTAAACAATATAATTATTTCGCCAATAAGTCTATATCGGACATTATAAATTCTCAACAAAATGTCTGTAATGGAAGAAAAAATCTTTGGAAAAATTTTGACAAACGTTGAAGTGCTTTGCCTGATCTTTGAGCTGCTCGATTTCGAGGAACAATTGAAATTTGCCACAGTCTGCCAACAACTCTATTATTTCTTCCGAAGATTTATATGGAAAGAGCGCTATCGGAAATTATCTATCTTCAAGAGTCGCCACTTTGCTGTGCTCCGAAATGAACAGACTTGCAAAGAATTGCAATTATCTCTAAACGGTTTGGCATATTTTGTAAATGTATATGCTGAGGATGTGGAGGAACTAACTGAGAAACATGATGACCCTTTGAACGTTGAATGGATGAAGAATCTTAAAGCGATTAGTTATAACCATATGATTATCACAAATAATCATCTCATAACGTTGGCGCGACACTGTAAGAAACTAAGGAAACTGCATATATATGGCTGCTGCAATAAGGAGCGAGATATTCTATACTTGGGACGAGATGTGCGAATAGAGACTTTAATGGAAATGCAAATGTTAAAACAGTTTACCCTGAAAAATGCCACCGAGTTTAAGGGGAAGACGAGTGCTGTACAGGAAATGATAACACAATTGAAATTGAAGCTTTACAACTTGAAGATGTCTATGATTGGACAGGAGGAAAATCCATACGATATGAAAGATATAGGGCACACAAATAGCTTAGAGGAACTGGATATTTATGGATCATTTCAATCCTCCTATTGCGCAGAGAATTTAAAAACCTATTTGCCTTATTTTGAAAATCTCATCAGTTTAACCATCATTATAGCAGATGTAGCCAATAATGAATTGATAAACTTATTGGCGTCATCCTGTAAGAAACTAAGAAAGCTATACTTTAAATTTACTACTTTTGAGAGCATTCAATCATTTGCTGTACTTGAAAATCTAGTAGATCTATCGTTTTATTGGTGCAAAGGTTTGACCTACGATCATCTGAGAGAAATTCTTAGCGACATGAAATTGGTGACATTTTCGTCGACTTTTACTAAATATCAAGGTCTTTTCCAGTATTATTTTGTTTCGCCCACATTGAAATCAATACATATTGATGCCTTTCATTCATTTGAATTTCGATCGAGCTAAAAACATGGATTGTACAGAAGTGACAAGTGAACAATTTGAAGTCTCTGAAAATCGGTTGTCTCCTCAGAATCAAAATTTTGCTAAGGACGTGGCAGAAATAAATTTAGAACTACAAACGTGTTAAAAAATAAAATGCTAAAAGTTTTAAGCTACCGAAATGGAATTATATTAGTTTTGAAATTCGCATTGACAATCTTTATTATTCCTCCAGCTGCCAAAAAACTGTAGCTGAAAGTTGAAATAAAATAATAACAAGAAAAAGAAAATAAAATGTGCTTATTTATTCCACTGATGGCAGAGGAAAGATATACGTTCCGTCAATAAAAATACAGTCGCTAAAGGGTAGTTGTATCAACCCTCTACACTGAAGCAGTTTTTGAGCACGATCTTCCATTCAGTTTGTCTTGGCAGTGCTCGATTTCTTCAGTTCATCTCGAGTGCCATTTATAACTTTTACAATGGTTATACGAGGACGGTCGCAAAAGTAGCCGACATGACGTATGGATGGTGCCAGTAGTTTGAAAAAAATTATTTTGGTGAAAAGTGGCAACCTTATACAACATATGTTTTAAGTTTCAAAGCGCAACGTTGTTTAGTATTTTTTTTTTTTTTGAGTCATCAAAAGTAAACGATGGTCACCATTATGTAATTCAATATTTCCATTTGAAGGGTCTCAGTCCTAAGCAATATTAAAGCCGAGCTAGATTCTACTATGGGGAAGTCTGCTTCTTCGTTTACGACTGTAAAATATTGGGTAGCAGAGTTTAAAAGAGGCCTTACGAGCTGCAAAGACCAACACCATAGTGGTCGACCAATTGAGGTGTCCACGCCAGACACGATTAGGAAACCCACCAAATGGTATTGGATGATCGTCTGCTCAAATGTGCAATAGCTAGCAGTTAGCTGAAATCTGCTATACGTACATCGTATATTGACTGAAGATTTGAAGATGAGAAAGCTGTGCGCAAAATGGGTGCCGCGCTTGCTTCCAACAGAGGGAAAAAAACAGTGTCGTGAAGATGTTTCAGTACAGTGTTTGGCTATGTTTCACCGCAATAAAGCGTCCAAAGAAAGCGAAGGCGGTCCCATCTGCAGACTAGGTTATGGCGTCTGTATTTTGAGATGCGCATGGAATTATTTTTATTGATTATCTTTAGAAAGAAAAAGCCATCAATAGCCAATATTATGTTAGTTTATTGCAGCGTTGAAAAGATTTAGATTTAGCTCCCTCGTACTATTTTCTATTAGCAAACTTGAAAAAATGGCTCGTTGGTAAAAGATTTGCCAACAATGAAGGGTTGTGGAGAGGAGATTGACAGTTCTTACTATAAACAGGGTATAGATGTTATTGAATATCGCTGGAAAAAGCGTATAGAGCTAAATTATGGTGGAAAATAAAGAACATTTTTCCTAATTTTTTTACGTCGTTTTTGTTAAGTCGGCTAGTTTTGGGGCCATCCCCGTAAATGTCGAATAATTTGTCTCAAATTTTGGATTGCAAATTAAATTTCAAATGCTGACTGACTGAAAAAAAAGGGGAAATATATATATATCCGTGTTCATCCGTGTATATATATATATATATATAAAGGGTGTCCCAACAAGAACGCAAGATATAAATGACTGATGCAGCAATTGAATTGCTTCTCTGGCTGTATGACATGTGGCGCCGTCTTGTTGAAACCACATGCCCACCATAATCATTTCTTCAATTCTAGGCACGAAAAAACTGGTTATCATTTCACGATACCGAACACCATTGACTGTTTGCGCTTGACATGCCTCATTTTCATAAAAAAAAGGTCAAATGATTCCTCCAGCCCAAAATCCACACCACACAGTGACACGTTGAGGATGCATTTGCTTCTCGTGAATCACTAGAGAATTTTCCTCATCCCAAATGCGACAATTCTGCCTATTGACGAAGCCATCAAGAAAGCAAGGAATTGGCCTCGCCACTGAAGTTGGTTTCATCGGCAAAATCAGCATTTTCCTGTTGTCTCTGTAATACCCAATTAACGAACTCCCTTCGCTGTCCATGGTCAGCTGGCTTCAGTTCCTGAGTCAATTGAACTTTGTATGCATGAAGATGCAAATCTTTCGTCAAAATTCGCTGCATAGGGGATTTAGAGACACCAATTTGCTGAGCTCGGTGTCGAATTGAGGTGGATGGAATTTGAGCGACATCCTCACGTACAGCTGCGACATTTTCGGTCGATCGACCTGGTTGAAGGCGCGTTGTTCTCTTTATATCACTAACAGACCCAGTTTTGTCAAATTTATCCATTAATCTCTTTACAGTTGACTATTTTGGAGCATTATTGTGACCCCAAATTGATCGCAATTTGCGAACTGTAGCCGAACAACTTTCACTATTTTGGTAAAACAATTTCACAATGAGAATGCGTTATTCATTCGTGTAGCGCTCCATTTATACTAACCTCGTACCTTCTACTAGCAAACAATAACAATTGTTCAAATGTCAAACAATGACACTTCGAATGGAACACCCTTTAGTAAGTTTGAACTAGGTTTACGCGTTTTTCGGTTATTAAACGATCCATTTTCGTAGGCGACAAACATTTTACTAAATAAATAACACTTCAGATGGCAGGTATTTAACAGCTGACTGTTTGCCAAACCGGCAGTTTTTAAACCACTAAAAGGTTAGCTGCTAAGACTGTTAACACATTGGTGTCATCTTAAACACTTTTAGGATGATTTAAACTGGGCAAAAAATTATGTATTTCGAACCTTTGCCTAAGCGTAAGTTGTAAGGTTTGTAAGTTGCAAACAAATCTATTGAGTTTCAGTAAAGGGACATCAAGTGAGTGTATTTATAACTCAATTTAACTGGCTGAGAGCTCTAGTTGAATATGAATTTTCATATATTTTATATTCTATTTTTCCTATTGTTTGCATGCGCATTTTAATCAGCTTTAGCTTCCAATTTAAGTTATGCATAATTTCAAAAAATTAAGTAGCTGACCTGCCTAGGCGCTAATCTAAGAAAATCATAAGGCCCCCGATGAAAAATGCGGCCCTCAGTTGAAAACGCCTGCAGAGAAGCGCCGACTGACTAAAAACAAATTTCTCTTTAAAAGTTAGAACAGAAATTTCTGACTTAATCACACATAGTGCATTAAATCAAAACGACCCAACTTAACTCTGTATTCGAACATTTTTTTACTACTCACTCGACGTCCTCCCTCTCATGCATTATTCATGAAATCAAAACTAATTTAACAACTGTCATTTCACAAGTACGAGTATTTGACAACAACAGCATCAACCAATTCAAACGACAAATGTTCATAAAATTTACCACTGTAAATGAAACGTAAATATTGACAAATGTTCTCACAACACAAATAATTTCCAGGACACAACAAACTAAAACAAATAGCAATCAACGAAGGATTCAAAATTTCATTGAACAAAAAGGAGGTGAATGAATATATTCGAATAATGGCAGTGGCTATGGCAGGAAGGAAAAAAAGTAGTGAGTTTACTCACGGATTACACGACAAATGTGCGAAATTTCATCTCAATGACACCATAAACATTGGAAACTCATACTTGCAACACCACTTGCGGCACCAAACACTTGTTCACATATGGAGGGTATGCAATTCAACAACTACACTTGAGAGGAGTACAGCGAATAAAATGTATTGATAGAAGGACTTACTAACATTTGTGTTGTATTTACCAAAGATTTGTTTTGCCATTTGTCGTCGTGGTCGTTATTGAAAGTGAAATATGTTGAGATTTTCGATTGGGTCGACGTTGGCAGATATCGTCAAAGAAGATATTCATACTGCATGCACCGGCATCGACAGCAGTTTGCCGTTTAAGGGTTGAAATATTCTAGTGAGTATGCAGATACTAATAATAAATGTTGAGGAGAAATTGTTGTTGTTTGTTGCAGCTGAAGGAGGAAAAAGTAATTACCGATATGGCTCCAGAGCAATTCATTACTAAAAAGTTAGCTTGTGGGCAAAGGCATGACGAAAAGCTTGACTAATCAAACACCTGTTAAAAAAAAACAGTTGAGGGCAGCTTTTAGACCTTGCATTACATTGAAATAATCGTCTGATACGATGTGTAATAAGATGCCTGAAAAAAAATCGATGTAAAAATTGATTATTTTGTAGAAAATCTAAAATTGAGGTCTACATATTAATTGCCTCTATATACAAGGTGTGTTCAAACAATAAGGTGAATTTTAATTTTTCTCAAAAAAATGTTTATTTGTTCATCAATTTCTATTTTATCTCCTTCAAAGTATTCCCCCTCAGAGACTTGGCGTGCTATTTATGGTCTTCACTCGCCTGGACTCTTCCATTGGGACGATTAGGCATTGGTTTCGATGTCCATATACGCATGATTCGTCACCAGTTATGACCCTTTTAAGCAAATCTGGATCATCGTTGACGTCATTCAACAACTCCTGAGCGATGCTTATGCGACGTTGTTTTTGGTCAAAATTCCGCAATTTTCGAACGAACTTCGCTGCCACACGCTTCATGCCCAAAAATTGTCGAAAAGACTGCAATGCCTTGCAGCCAAACGATATGCTGACCTCCTCACCAATTTCTCTAATTTGCGATTCGAAGATTTTCCATAACAATTTTCTTCACTTTCTTAACATTTTCATAGGTTTTTGATGTGCTGGGGCGTCCAGAGCAAGCGTCGTCATTCACATGTTCTCGACCTTCTGTGAAAAGCTTGTACCTTTTGTAAATATATTTTGGACTCAGAGCACTCTCACCCTACGCCACTGTCAACATTTCAAGTGTTTTTGATCACTTAATTCCATTTTTTACACAAAATTTGATGCAACTTTTTTGATGCATTTCTTCAGTAGCAGAAAATCGTCGAACACGCAAAACACTTGTTTTATTTATGCCTCTCACAAACAAACTAAACATACTAAAGGGTGTCCCAACAAGAACGCAAGATTTAAATGACTAATGCAGCAATTGAATTGTTTCTCTGGCTGTATGACATGTGGCGCCGTCTTGTTGAAACCACATGCGCTCCACATTCATTTCTTCTATTCTAGGCACGAAAAAACTAGTTATCATTTTACGATACCGAACACCATTACCAGTCTTAAGTTTCAGACATGGATCGATTTTGTTGTGATTCAGTAGCGGTTCGTAGATGGAAATTTGGTACATAAGGGTTTTCTGCATTAACTCGTCTATCCCGCGTTATTCAAGACGTTTTTTCCAATAAGTCGTTTTTTACAATATTTATAGAGTGATTTTTTAATCGTAGTTTTTTTTAAAAAACAAATAAAACACCCAAATTTGCATCATATATTAACATTTTTTGTTCGAGTCGATACATTGATATTTGCCACTTAATTTTTAAAGATAATTTCATGTAAATGTTGTCCGCGGCTCCGTCTCAAAATGTCCATTCGGAAGGAAAGTCCAATTTTTCGTCATTTTTTCCAGCATTTCGTATTCCTGTATTCCACGAATAACGCGTGTTATGTTATTATCCTGTAAAGCTTCAATAGTATTCGGCTTGTCCACATAAATTAACGACTTGACATAACCCCACAAGAAAAATCAAGAGGCGTTAAATCGCAAGATCTTGGGAGCCAACTTACAGGGCCAAAACGAAAGATAAGCTGCTCACCAAATTCATCCCCAACACATCCAGTGTTTCACGAGCAGTGTGGCTTGTTGCACCATCCTGATGAAACCACATGTCAACCAAAGTTCAATTCAATTCAATTCAAAAAAAATCGCATATCATGACTCGATATCGTTCGCCGTTGACGGTAACGTTTCTTCCAGGGTCGTCTTTAAAGAAAAATGGATCGATGACGCCACCAGCCCATAAACAACACCCGACTATCGTTTTTTCGGGATGCATCGGTAATTCCTGTGTGGCATGATGCTGTTCGTCACTCCAGATGCGACAGTTTTGCTTGTTTACGTATTCGTTCAACAAGAAATGAGCCTCATCGCTGAACACAATTTTTCGAGCAGATTTTCAGTAGACTTTCACTGAGCTTTTGTAAGGCCCATTCACCAAAAATTAGACATTGCAGTAGGTCATTCGGCTTCAATTCTTGCGTGAGTTAAATTTTATAGGCTTTCAAACCCAAATCGAGGTGTAAAATTTTCCTTGTGGTTGAGTAACACATGACCAATCGCTGAGAACGGCGACGAATTGACATTTCACGATCACCATTAACACTGGTCGCTACGGCTGCAATACTTTCTTCGGTACGCACTCTACGCATGCGAGTAGATGGTTTTATGTCCAACAAAGTAAATTCGGTACGAAATTTGGAGATAACAGCACGAGTTATTGATTCAGCAGGTCGATTATGACGACCATAAAATGGTCGTATCAAACGATGCACATTTGTCACAGAGCACGAACTTTGATAATAAATTTCAACAATTTGCAATCGCTGCTCGTTTGTTAGTCTTTCCATGATGAAGAGTATACTGTATACTTTTCACTTTGGCAGATGACGTTTGGACGCTATTACCCACTAGTGCTGCCAACCCGAAAAACTTAAAACTTTAAATATCAACCTATATCTCCTGGACAATCAAAAGCAGTGCTTACATGGTGGCCGGTCTGGAAGACTTCCATTATTCCATCAATATTTTCGACGAGTGTGATGGATCTTTGATCTCAAAATTTACAAAATAGCGCATAATTTGATGTGATCAAGACCATAAACACTATTCAGATTTTTAACCGCCCGGCTTTTTCGGCTTTTTTGAAGAAAAATTGTAAAATATCGCTTATATATTTTTTCTGGTGTCAATCTTTGACGCGCAATCAAACAACAAAGAATCAAGCAATTACAAAAATGTATGAGTAGTTTTTCGAATACGAAATTTTATCTTTCTAATGCCATCTAGCGTAACTCGATTGCTTGATAAAGATTACTGAAGCCATCTGTTGGAAAAATAATGCACTTCCTTTTACTGTACTATTCCATATTACATATTATTTGGATTTGATTCAAATCTATAGTGCGTATTATACACACCGTTTACATCAAATTTCTTATTTCATTGTTTTTTAAAATTTTTTAAACAATACATTTTCATTACATATAGTTAATATCTTATAATATTTTTAATTAAACGCAAATGAATCCATTCTATGACGTCGCCTCTTGCTATTAGTTTGGTATTTAGGAGAGTACTTAAACACCTGCAAACATTTCATTAAAAATATGCAAATGTATGCCAAATACTTTCTATGGAAACGCTGTTATAAAACCACCCCCATTGGCCTTGCCTACACCCACTTTTTCACGTACAACGAATAAAGTTGGCCAACAAAAATTCGAACAGCTGACGTTGCTTTTTATGCGTTTTTTTTTTCTTACTTTAGCGACGGAGAAATGCCATCACATTTCGTAGAAGCTAATGAAAACACAGGAAAGCCATAGCAAAAACGTACTATGTCCTGGGATGAGGTGGTTTATCTCCTGCTCAAAGGCAATAAGTCATTTGATTACATCGCTCGAAGACATCGAAACACCCACAACCACCCATTGACAACGATATGATGAGATAACAAACGAAGGACAACTACCATGACAGAGTGGAAGAGGCAGCCAGACGACAGGCAACCCACACCAATTTTAATACACTTTGAGTACTTCCTGGCGCCCATACCCCCCTCTACACACACACACACACTTGCAATTAGTGTCTGTGTACTTAAGCTGGTTTTATGGCAACACAGCCAGTCAGTCACACAATCATGAATACATTTACAGACACACCCCAACATTTGTATTTGGGGTTGTTTGCCTCATTTTCAGCAACAACTACACAGGGGCGTGGTTTTTCTTTGATAATTTATGGCAACTGTTGATGAACAGCCTTGCTACGTCTCTGCCTTAAGTTTGCACGTGCACAAATCGCTTGCCGCACACAATCAAGTGGAAGAATGATGAATCTTCTTTCAGTCACATTTACATTAATGTTGCCATCGTGGGGCTGTTCTTCTTCTCCCACTGCCTAGTTTAGTTTCCCTTTGGGGGTTTTCTTTAATATATATTTAGTTGTCTGTCTACGGTTGCGACATGATTAAATTCGCTGTAACCAGGGATTTTGGGGGGCTACGCTATTGGAACTTTATGTTGAGTGTTTTTATTTTTGTTAACAATGGAATTTTCCCCCACTTTTAGAAATCATTAAATATATTTATATTTATTTTAGGAAATATCAAATCTACCTGATGGAAGTCAGGTTTCCCATTGCTTGGACAAATTACATTTTTGAAAAATCGATTCATCGGTTTATTCGAATAAAAACTTCAGTTTAGTCTATTGTAAGTAACCTCGTATTACAAATTGTCATTTGTTGAAATTAAGAAAGATTAAACCATTTTTAGATAAACAAAGTGCATTAAATTTGAAGCACGAGGGCGGTCCCAAAACTAGCCGGCCTAACAAAGATGACACAAAAATGTTGGGAACAATTTTCTTTATTTTTGAATATGATCTCCTTTTAGATCGATAAACTTTTTCCAGCTATATTCAATACTTTTTATAACCTATTTATAGTAAGAACTGTCAAACTCCTTAAAATGGCCATCAACCGCAGACTCCACCTCTTCTTTGTTGGCGAATCTTTTACGCATTTTGTACGAAAAATAGCGCCTGATTCATAGTTTCAGCTATATATGTAGAAACAGTTTTTTTCTCTTCTGGAGAACAATGACTTTTTCGACCCATGGCTGATTTTTTTAACAAAACATTTTGTTATGAATAAAGATAAACAACAGTAAAATAACTAGCCTTTCCAAAAAGACTACAGCAGATTGCGAAAATATTAAAGAATTGAAAAATGTATTTATTATTTTGACCAAGTACTGAATTCACACCTGAACAAAACTAACTCACAATGAAAACAACGGAGAAGTCACAGTTATGTTTTTACTTTTAAAGGAATTATCATATTAAAGTCATTTAAATGCAAAAGAATTGCCATGTTCACTTTCTGTTAAAGTGTCTAAAATTAAACATAAAGCAAATATAAGCAGATGTACTTATTTTTTCGACCATATGTGTAATTCATTCTATCCTAGCAGCATATACACCTAACGTCCTCTGTATACAAGTACTTCTTATATGTCATGGCATACGCCTGTTCTGAAGGCTAATGCAGTGCCACAAAACTTTTCTCAATCTTGTCCTAAAATTTGCCCTAAAATTTGATGATAGATTTTGATGTTACTTGGCCGGTGGTACTTTGGCCGGTAGTATGAATTTTCTAAAAGGAATGTCACACCGCACATTTTTTCCATATCAGCAGCATATATGTCAAATCGCATCTTTGTACCTCCAATAAATAGTTCATAAGATACGGCCTTTCTAAATGGCATGTCGCCAACAACCCCCTTTTCAATCTTACCCTAGTATAACATATGAGTATCATTCGCACGATCGCGGGTTCAATCCTCGATACTCCCATTTATCATTACTTGAGCGGCGGTCACCTCGATGTGCCTGACGTACACTTCAAGTAGTCGAGTAATTGATAAGCCTAGTAAATGCTATATAAACCGTAGCTTCGGAATCTTTGTTAAACTGCCCACTAAGTGAGCCTACGAATAGAATGCGTGCAAGTTCACTGAATGTGGGAAGCTCGTCCATATCTCATTCATGGAATGCAAGGGCATTGTGGTTTTTAATATACATTTATATGAAACATGTAGCCCGGGTATCTACACATACACATTGAACTAACTGAAAGTATTGATAAAGTGCTGAAGGGAATTTAGTTTGGATGGTTCTCCAAACCTCTATCAAAACGTAATGAATAAAATGTTTTGATTCAATGGTCCGAAACAGTAGTATAGTCTTATGCAATCACAATCTGGAGCTGATACCGGATGGTAGCGTCGTTTCTTGGTAGAGGGAAGTGACTGACGACAAATTGTGGAAGGAGTCCACAGGGATATAACGTAAGTCTCACCGTGAAGGCCTTATTCACGGTGTGTGACACACTGGGCATATTACAATGCGATTGCCAACGCCAACCTGAGATAGCCAAGTCAAACTTGGACCATCTAGTAAGGGGCTGACAATTTTGGTACTATCGCAATTGTCAACTTTTTCTTCGCAGCCAGGAGATACCAAATTCGTTTCTTGACAGAGGGAAATGACTGACGACAAATTGTGGAAGGAGTCCACGGGGATTTAACGTGAGTCTCGTCTATGGGTCTGTAGCACCCGGTTGCAATCCAACTCCACATTCGAGCACAACGTCTCTACCAGCAAGTTTGGTTTCAACCATAACCCGCATGATGCTCCCACTAGGGGCCCTACACCAAATGATCAGGAGGTTAGTGGTTTAAAAACTACCGGTCTGGCAAGGCTATCGGCTGTTAAATACCTGCCATCTGAAGTGTTATTTACTTAGTGAAAAGTTTGCCATTTGCTACAAAAATGCTGACTCAAACGTTGACTTCCAATCGAACAAAATTTTCTTCAGCAATGAAGCTAATTTCTCAATTGATGGTTACGGCAATAAGCAAAATTGTCGCATGTGGGGCTTGAAGAACCCAGAATTGACTGTGGAAAGTGACTGTTTGTTGCATATTATAGTCTGACGGTGTCACTGGGCAGTATTTCTTTGAAAATGTTGCTGTAGGAATCCCAAAAGTGTCCACTGCGGCAACCAATCCAGAGGCGGTCATTTAAATGTAATTTAATGGCAAAGTCCAAACATTAAAATGAAATACAGGTTTCATCGAAATCATAGCTTTAGGTGTGTTTTATTTAGATTTATCTTTAAAACCGAAAAATTGATAACCTTGTATTTACACAGATTAAATATTTTGTTGCATTTCCAATAGGTTTCATTAGGAAAAATGTAAATTTGAAAATTATAGCTTAAAAATCTGAAAATAAATTTTTTGACAAATATTTCCTTTTTGTTATTTAGCGCCAAATCTGCTACTACACCAAGAAATGATATTGCCAAATACTTCAGATTCCGGTTCTAATAAAGATTAATCAGCGAAATTGCATAAAACTTTACCACCGTTTTGGATTTACAAGCCAAATTATGTTTTGATAGAGAAAACTACTTCGATTTTAGATGGGAAACGAAACACATTCGATTGCAATATTAATCAGAAATAAATTTGTAATGCATTTTTCAATAAATTTACAATATCAAAACCAAAGAGTATCTTAGTGTAAGTCCTTGAGACAGATAATCATAATGTAGGATTTTTTAAGGTCCACTGGTTAATATTTTCAGAATTCATTTAATTTCACTTGTTATAAGCTGGGCAACACTTAAAAAGACAGCGTAACAATCATAAGCAAAATAAAATCCAGAAGTTCTAAAAATTCAATATTTAAAGGGTGTCCCAACAAGAACGCAAGATTTAAATGACTAATGCAGCAATTGAATTGTTTCTCTGGCTGTATGACATGTGGCGCCGTCTTGTTGAAACCTCATGCCCTTTACATTCATTTCTTCAATTCTAGGCACGAAAAAACTGATTATCATTTCACGATACCGAACACCATTGACTGTTTGCGCTTGACATGCCTCATTTTCATAAAAAAAGGTCCAATGATTCTTCCAGCCCAAAATCCACACCACACGGTGACACGTTGAGGATGCATTTGCTTCTCGTGAATGACTCGAGGATTTTCCTCACCCCAAATGCGACAATTCTTTCCTATTGACGAAGCCATCAAGAAAGCCAGGAAATGGGCCTCGTCACTGAAGATGATTTTATCGACAAAATCAGCATTTTCATGTTGTCTCCCCAATACCCAATTAACGAACTCCCTTCGCTGTCCATGGTCAGCTGGCTTCAGTTCCTGAGTCAATTGAACTTTGTATGCATGAAGATGGATGCAAATCTTTCGTCAAAATTCGCTGCATAGTGGATTTGGAGACACCAATTTGCTGAGCTCGGTGTCGAATTGAGGTGGATGGAGTTTGAGCGACATCAGCTGCGACATTTTCGGACGATCGACCTGGTCAAAGGCGCGTTGTTATCTTTACATCACTAACAAATCCAGTTTTGACAAATTTATCCATTAATCTCTTTACAGTTGACTCTTTTGGAGCATTATTGTGACCCCCAATTGATCGCAATTTGCGAACTGTAGCCGCAAAACTTTCACCATTTTGGTAAAACAATTTCACAATGAGAATGCGTTGTTCATTCGTGTAGCCCTGCATTTTTACTAACCTCTGTAGTATGTGAGTGTAATTTCTTTAAGTGTACATTCTAGAAAGATCATCATAACCGCTCCCAGAACATTCAAGTATGATATATGTAATCTCTTTCCCTCTTTATATGTGGGTGGGACTTTTCTAGAATTACGTTTACGACAATAAGTTATATTTGTTCCTCTCACTCCTATTATATAGTTTATTGTTATCTCCTTTTCACCAGTTATGTAAATAAGAACATTCTAGAATTAAGTCTATGATATACCACACTATTCTGTAAATATGTTTGTCTTTGTTGCACCCATTATGTAAATATGTGTTCTCTCTGAAATATTGTAGCATTTTCTAGAATAAGTAATTTTAGTATAAATAGAGCAACTTTGTACATTTTGAGGAATTAATAAAGTTGACGTTGATGTGGAAATACGCTCCACGATACCAAACCTCGTACCTTCTACTAGCAAACAATAACAATTGTTCAAATGTCAAAGAATGACACTTCGAATGGCGCCAAATTTAAATCTTGCGTTCTTGTTGGGACACCAAGTAGAATATATTTTTCTTCCACAAACACTTTATCAATTTCCCATTGATTATGCGATGATTGCTATTGAAAATAATGTATATTTAGGCCTAGCGATGTCATTGTAAGTTTCGATTTGAGTGCTTAACGGTTTTCCTGAAAATATGAAATTAATTTTGTTTTCATTTCCCGGCTTTTCATTCATTTATGGGGACTGTTGTTTCATAAGTATCATTTAGTGCGCATACATTAAAATATATTTTATATTTTCTATTTCTCTGAAAGAAAAATTGCCTATTGCCCGCTTTTGTTCTACAATTTGTCCCCCAAAGATATGGGCACGTCCAAGTTTTTGGCATGTGCAGTATATTTGTCGCTCAACGTGCCACGGGTGACACATGCAACATGTGTTGCTTGTCGATTATTAAGAATTATGTTGGTGATTTTGATGAAAATGTCTACAAAATGTGAACGCGACGACATCAATGAAACAAAATATGTGTGCTAAGATTTTTGAGATAGTTGGTTCAATTTGTTACATTGTTTCATGGTGCCAGAAAGCGACCAAATGAGTACACTCGTATAGTATACTGTATAGTGGCATTAAATGAATCTAACACATATTAAAAATCAGACTTCGCCACCATCAGCGTCTTTTTCATTATCGTTGGCATCGCATCGTCATCAACAACTGGCGCACTTTGCATTCCTTTACATCGCTCAGCCACAGTGGATGATATTACGAGGGCAGATTAAAAAGATGGTTTAAATTGCAATAGGCGTTATAACATTCAATACAAATCAAATGCCATTACCTACTATTTGCTAATAAGCTACTGCAATATTTTGTTGACGGCCTTTGTTTAAAGACAATGAGCTAAATTATGGCAAAATCGGAAAAAGTGAATTTTCTGCATTAATTATTTGCAGACCGAGCAACACTTTGACAGGTACCGTAAAGACTTTACGCTATAAATTTCTATGAAAATAGTTTCCTAAATATTCTCGCAGTGACACAAAACGACGCAGAAAAGTCCGGAATCTCAGTTGAGGAACACTTAAGTATCTCCAAGACATGATCGAACGGTGATTAAACATGCCAGCCGTAGTATAATAGTTCATAATATATGATACCCTGACAATCCCACCAAACAGACAGGAGAACCTTTCTGACCATCAATTTTGGCTTGGCCACCGTTTGCCCAGTTCACCCCGATTCGATCACGACCGTTTTCAATCTTTTCAGAGGTCTAAATATTGTATGACCATTAAGACGCCATATGCAAACTGACCGCCTCGCAATATGCCACAGCCAAATTAACGTGGCTTGATGGTTAAGACATGTGACTAACATTCACAATATAGCGGGTTCAATCCCACACACAGCCACCTACCACTAATTGAGCTGCAGCAATTTTGATGCGTAATGATGAACGCTTCGAGTAATCGATTAAACGACAAGTTTGGCAAATGCTTGTCAAACTATTCACGGAATTTGTTCAAGCAGAGTGGACTCTGTTTATTACAATATATTTTATTCAATGGTAAGGTCGAAAAGCAAATCTAGTCACGGATACGCAGAGTCTGCTCCAACAAACACCTTTCCAAGCAGCTAGATCTGCATTGCATAAAATACGAGTTTCCTTTGGTGATAGAAAAATATATTATTTTGGCAACTGCACGTATTGTTTCCAAAACTTTAGTCAATTTTTTTAATTTCGAGAATTTTCGAATGTACGAGGGCTGTCACAAAACTACCCGAACTAACGTATAGATGGTGCCAGTAGTTTGAAACAGAATATTTTGATGGAAAGTGGCTACCATACAGAAAATATTTTTTCAATTTTAAGGCACCACGTTTTTCAGTATTTTTATTTGAGCCATCGAAAGTAAAGGATCTCAGTGAATTTACTAGATTCTACTCTGAGGTGGTCTGGTACTTCATTTACGACTGTAAAATATTGGGTAATAGAGATTAAACGAGGCCATACGAGCTGCCAAGACCAACATCGTAGTGTTCGACCAATTGAGGTGTTCACGCCAGGCTTGGTTATAAAAATTAAAAAAATAGTGTTGGATGATTGTCGGCTGAAGGTGCGTGAATTAGCTGAAACGATAGGCAATTCAAAAAGTGCTATACATTGTGCTGTGTGCAAGATGGGTGTCGCGCTTGCTTTCAATAGAGTAAAAACATCGCCGTAAAGATGTTTCAGTAGAGTGTTTGGCGATATTTTACTGCAATAAAGACGAATTTTTGCGTCGGTTTATAACCATGTATGAGACATGGGTCCACCACTTCACACCTGAGACAAAGAAACAGCCAAACCAGTGGACTGGGAATGGGGAAAACGTGTCCTAAGAAGGCGAAAAGGGTTCCATCTGTAGGCACGGTCAGGGCGACTGTTTCGTTTGTTTTTGAGATGCGCATGGAATTGTTTTTATTGATTATCTTCAAAAAGACAAATCGATCAAAGGCGAATATTATGTTAATTTATTCCAGCATTTAGGTGATGAAATTGTGGAAAAAAGATCGCATTTGGCGAAAAAGAAAGTGTTCTTTCATCAAAACAATCCTGTGGGTAAACGGGTGTTTCCTAGAATGCTTTGTGCCGTTTACTCCTAAAATGCAAAGCCTCTCTACCCGATCCTGTAATTAAGCAGGCAAAGGATGATGCTTGCGTGTGTAGTATGGGGCCTTGTGCCAGGCGCCCTAGGAACATGTGGATTGTATCTTGGGGTCCACCTATAACATGGCATCAAACTGACCTTGGAACTCGTTTTTCGAAAACGAAGTAAAGGAGAGATGTCATAGTTTTAACAAGATAATTACACACCCTGGCAACAGAAGCGGACGTACAGAAGCCGTCGAGAGATATCAGAAGATTTATCTTCTCCGTTTTAATAGTCGTATGACCATGGTGTGCCTTCGTGGAGAGATATGGTTGATAGACTAGAGGAGCATGGCATTTATTTGGCATTATTTTCTCTTCGGACATTGAAAATCTATGCCGTAGATAATGGATTACCAGTTCCATGCGAGGTATGATAAAGCAAAACTGGAGTAGCTTGTCTGCGAAACCCAGACCAGAGGGTTTTTCTCTTCTGGTAGCACGGGTGAGCAGGGGCCCAAAGAATATTGTTCTTGCCTGGTCGATGGCGTTGGACCTCTTATGGGAGCATCGTGCTAGTTGTGGTTGCCTGAAGGAAGGCAGAAGCTTGGAAAACACTGTTCATGTCTATCCGAGGTCTTCGTAGATTACCTCAACTCCTAGCCAAGAGGTAGCTCACTTCATATCAAATGACTGCAAAGGTACTTTGGCCGAGAGAGGAAGCGGGCCCTGAGGAAGTTTTTCCAAGGTGGCCTACTTCTAATCTCAAAGGTAGTTCGACTAATCCTTTTGGGATTAGATTGGGTACCCCAAAAGGGCGCCGGCTGCCGCAAGAAGAAAAGAACTATAACCAAGGAAAGAATTATAGAAAATAGCACCATGTGTGATGGCACACCATAAGTAAGGCCTCACGGCGAGACTCATGTAAATATACACAGTTGATTGATCAAAACAATCCTCCAGTTCATACATCCACTATTGCGATGACCAAAATTAATGAATTAAAGTTGGAATT
This sequence comes from Philornis downsi, assembly GCA_019455685.1. NCBI lineage: Eukaryota > Metazoa > Arthropoda > Insecta > Diptera > Muscidae > Philornis > Philornis downsi. Next base: position 8,443 of record JAHXMU010025798.1, on the reverse strand, counting down.
GCTTGATCACGCACCTTATTCCCCAGATTTAGCTCCCTTGGACCATTTTCTATTTCCAAATTTGAAAAATGGCTCAGTGGTAAAAGATTTGCCAACAATGAAGAGGTGAGGCCCGCGGTTGATGGCTATTTTAAAGAATTTGACAGTTCTTAGTATAAACTAGGTTTGTACTAAAATATGGCTACAAAAACTGCATCGAGCTAAAAAGAGATTATGTTGAAAAATAAAGAAAATGTTTCCCAACTTTTTTGTGTCCCCTTTGTAATGTCGGCTTGTTTTGGGACCGCCCCCGTACATTCTGTCAAAAAGATACCAGGAATTGGTCAATAAAACACAAAACATTTGTTATTCATTGTATTAACTTCACAGAAGGCCCCTTCCGAAATAACATACTTATACCACAGAATAATCAAAGCTTTTATCAAATATATTTTCTGGAAAAGAAAGGGAAGGGAATCGGAAATTTTTCTTTTATGTCTACTATCAATTAAAAACTCGAGACCCGAAGTGGTAATTTGAATTTTCGGAAGAGGAAATAATTAGCCGGAGCTATAACAGGTGAAGACGGTGATTGCTTAAAGATGTTTGTTAAATTTTTGGCCAGAAATTCGTTCACAATGATAGCCGTATAAGATGGTACGTTATCGTGGAGTAAAATTCACCAGTTTTCTTGTCACAATTCTGGCCTTTTTGACGAATATGTTTCTCTCAAATGCATCACAATGCATTACGTTAATACGTAAATTTCTCCAGTGAATGAATAATTCTGTTATATAATTCCATAAATATTAATTCTACCATAGTTTATCCAAATACATCTCCTTGTAAAGACTCAAATTCTCCCAGTGTGCATCATGACGTGCCTGAGAAATGTAATCGACATAATTTGCATACACATTTCTAGTCCACATACGCGCAATTCTATGTTGATGCAGTCTGGCCAGGGTAAAACTTAATGCAATTTAAAGAGACAGAAAAGCGACACTCACGTCTGTCATGCAACCACGACATTCTTGGTGGAAAGATAGATGATCATTCGTCACTGGTGTATGGATCGCAAAAAGTAAAACGAAGAAGGACAGATTTCAATAGAAAGTTATAGGCGACAATAGTTAACACCTTATTGTTGGTTTTCAAATCCTCCTACATTTGGGGATTATTCGTGTAAACATGTTGTTTGACGTAGCCCCATAACAAAAAAAAAGTCTAACGGCGTCAAATCGCATGATCTTGATGTTCAATTGACGTCGCCAAAACGTGAAATTACGCTTTCTGAAAATTTCTCATGCAATAAAGCCAAAATCGACTTGTGACACCGTCTTGTTGAAACCACATATCGTCCAGTTCATAATCTTCAATTGCAGGCCAAAAAAAATCGATTACGTTACGGCCATAACGATCTGAATTGACGGTAACGATTCCTCCAACGTCATTTTCGAAAAAAAACCATATTTTCGCCAATGCTTACATTGCGATAATGCACAGGCCTGATCATTTCTGTAACGCTTGCAATGTCTTTAAACGTCTTCATAATCTTGCCAATTCTTTGCACAGTAGTTCGATTGTGACAACATAATTACCCTATAATGCAAGGAAAGTGCCCACGTTTGAATCGCCACTTTTCTTTCAGTAAGTATTAACTATTTTTACGCATTGTTCAAATTTTACAGTTGTTAAACTGTATGGCCATATGGCAAACCTTCCACTGAATAAATAACACTTCAGATGACAGGTATTTAACAGCTGACAGCCTTGCCATACCGGCGGTTTAGAAATCATTAAATAGACAACTCTGTATTTAAAATTATAGCTCAGTGGACCACTTAAAAAATTTGTTAGCAAAATTTCTGTTCGAAAAAAAATCGGTTGTAACAAATACGATTATCGCCTATTCGATTGCCCCTGGAAACGCTGACGTGAGAAGTCTTAACCCACCCGCTATATTCTCCAGATATTGCGCCGTCCGATTATCACTTTTTCCGCTCGATGGCACACGATGAGGCTGACCTGCAGTTCCACTCATATGACGTTCGGTGGACCAACTGAAAATTTGTTAGCAAAATTTCTGTTCGAAGAAAAATCGTTTGTAGCAACGTCCAAATATGATTGTCGCCTATTCGATTGCCCCAGAGGGTTTTTTTCTGTAAATGCAGGACAGTTTATAAATAATAACTAAAATGCTTAGTGTTTTGGAAAAACTCAAGACCACCCCATAATAGCTTTCGCGCCAAACCCCATGTAATACCATAAAAGCAGGCTATACCGTATTTTGCAGCTGTCAAGACATGACACGACAATATTAAATTGTACATTCACACACGCATTAGCAATGCACTGAAAACGCAACTTAAAACGAAAAAAACGAAAACTTTGTAGAATCCATTTAAATGCACTTTAATTAATTATGCAAAGCGCGTGCCACATGCAACCAATGGACATATTTGAAGCTGCAAATGATGGAGCCCAAGGGGGGAAGGGCACGCAGAGGACCTTCTAGAGTATCAGAAACTATACTAAATATTTCGTGCACGTGTGAGGCAACATCGAGACGTCTGATATCAAAAAATCACCGCCATATTGTACATTTTGACACAATAACAAATTACCGAACCGATATAGAAATTGTAGTCAGGTGAACTAACTTATATGCGATATATTCTCACTCTATGCCATTTTGTGGAAATTAAACAGGTTCGCGTTGTAATTTATAGCTTGAGGCCAAATCTGAAATATTTCAAATGTGAAATAAATTAACACTTAAAATGTTCGTCCAATTTCAGTCAAAGGAAACCTTTAAAACATGTAAGCAAAAAAATGTTTAAAATTTTGATGGTACTGTAAGCTGTCATTCTAGATTCACAAGACAGGTTATGCTCCTCAAAGTGTTAAGACTGGCCTAATTTAGGCTTACGGTATATCCCAGCAAAAAATTGGTGACTAGTTTCGGTACTGTTTGCCTTCATTTCTGCTTACCAGCTTTCACTACTTCCTTACCTGATGCGTTCTGTTTAATTTGAAATTTAAGGAGAAATTTTTTAAATGGTCTGCTTAGTTCTCAGGACCTCCAAACGTAAGCGACACTATTTATAAAACTATTAGGTGCGCAACTAAGTTCCCGCTGTTTGCCAATAGATGGCGCCAGCTGTAAGTGCTAGCCGATTCTGCCATAACCTAAACATCATAAGCCAAGCTTAGGCATGTGATAAACATATCGCCTCAACACAACAGTGGTTTTCTTATAACGTCATATTCTTTTGGTTGTCTGAATATTTTGATTTTGTGCCAAATAATCATCATATCCGGGAAGTATTGATTTTCTTCTTTCAAACTAAGAAAATGGCGGCTGAAGCTCATCGAGAGCTTCAAGACATTTACGGAGATGCTGCTTTAAGTGAAACAACGTGTCGAGATTCCGTCGCTCTAAAGACGGTGATTTTGATGTTGACGACCTTTCGCGTGAAGGAAGACGAAAAACCTTCGAAGACACTGAATTGACGACCTTACTTGACGAGGATCCGTGTCAAACGCAGGCAGAGCTTGCTTCAGTATTAGGAGTTACCCGCCAAGCCATTTCCAAGCGATTGCACGCGTTAGGAATGATTCAAAAGCTGGGTTCCTTATGAGTTGAAGCCAGGGGACGTTGAGCACCGTTTTTCGCCTGTGAACAACTGCTTCAGCGGCAAAAAAGGAAGAGATTTTTCATCGTAATGTAGCAAGTGATGAAAAATGGATTCATTACAGCAATCCCAAGAAAAGAAAGTCATGGGGGCTGCCCGGTCATGCTTCTACCTTGTCGCCTCGACCGAATATTCACACTGCGGAGGTTATCCTCTGTATTTGGTGGTACCAGGTCAGTGTTATTTATTACGAGCTGTTGAAACCAAGCGAAACCATCATTGGGGATCGGTATCGACTTCAATTAATGCGATTGAGCCGAGCTTTGCGCGAGAAACCACAATATGCGGAGAAGCACGGACATGTGATTTTTCAGCATGACAACGTTCGGCCTCAAGTGGGCAAGCCCGTTAAAACCTACCTGGAAACGCTGAAATGGGAAGTCTTACCCCACCCGCCATATTCTCCAGATATTGCGCCGTCCGATTATAACTTGTTCCGTTCGATGGCACACAGCCAGACTGACCAGCAGTTCCACTCATATGACGACATCAAGTAATGGCTAGATTCGTGGATAGCCATGAACAGTTTTACCGTGACGGAATTCGAGCTTTGCCGGAAAGATGGGGAAAAACAGTAGCTAGCGATGGGCAATACTTTCAATGAATTATTTGTAAATATGTTTTCATAATAAAATTAAATTTTTATACAAAAAAAAAAAAAAAAAAAAAAACAGTGAGAACTTAGTTTCGCATCTAATTCAAAATCTTTCTTTGAATATATTGAAAAGGTAACTCTTTAAGTATAACGTCTTATAAAATCAATCGATTCGATAATGTAGTAAGGTGTGCTTTGCCCTAATATATCGGTCGTAGTTCAGTTTAGGGCAATTATAAGTTTTGGGCTAAATATCAATTTTTGTTAAATTCTAGAACAGATCTCAGAAAAGAATTATTATCCACAAACTTTCTGCATATTCGTACAGACATTTCCAAAATTGTTGTCCCAGTAATTGAAAAATTATGTTTCTCAACATTAACAACTTCAAAAGTTATTTAAAAGTATTTCTCTGGTGGCAGAAACTACGCTTAGATTTTTCCATTTAAGGTAAAGGAAATGTGATTCCTTTGGAATAAATTTTAATTTTTAAACTGGAGTCTTTTGCATATATCAAAAGTGATAAGGTAAACAGTCCCATAACCACTAATTTCATTAAGTGACACAAAATGTAACCACTCGCAAAATTTTACAAAGATCGGATATATCAATTTTAATTTAAAGTGATTTTTTTATTTGTTTTAGAAGACGCATCACGAGCATTAACAAATAGCAATAAGTAATAGCAAGATTGCTTCTGTTTGCAGCGCACCTATCGGACGAAATGATAACTGTTTTTATTATGGCTGAGGAAGGACAAGTTGTTTGGTCGCCATCGTTGGAAGATATTAAACAATGGACAAATAAATTAGGGATAAGATACTGGACACGTTTTAAAAGAAGCTGGTCGTAACGAAAGATTGCCGAGACTAATACAGAAAAAAAACTAAACCTTAGACACCAAACGAAAAGGACAATGAAATCAAAAGGAAAGAAACCGGAGGAATGTGTTAAAGTTAAAAAGAAAAACAAAATCCACCACTAATGAATAATGATCAATCAAGGAGAAATATAGCAACCAAAAGTAGGAATTTGAGTTTAGATAAACTTAAATCATACCGAAAATTACAAGTTACAGCTAAGAAAATATCACAAGGTTTTGTAAAAAACGTGCAACTGAGGGCTGAAAAATCGCCCATATTTGGTATGCTTACGTTCGACGAACTATAAATAGATAGGAACGTTAGCAGAGCGACATCAACCTTTCGTGCAATATCACCAGCCAGAAGAAAAGTTTAGGGTAGATTTGTCATTATCGTCATTACTTAGAATAGATGATGTTGATATAAAATGTAGTAAAAATAAATCCATTATTTGTGCTATATTTAGCATTGCTACGATAATCCAGTTTACATCAAATGGTAATCACTGGGTACCGGACTGTAAGATGGATGCATAAGAATCCCCCAACCAACTACTATGATGGAATACAATTCCTAATATGTTGGCGACTTCTGAACGATTGCTTTCTTTAGACGGTCCAATTTTTGACAGGTACACGTCCGAATTAAGAGTTTAGTCGGAGGGGAGCAGCTCATAGTATATGGTTCCCCGCAAATCCCATCGAATACACAACAAAACCTTCCTGGCTGCCAACCCTTGCTTGGCCACCATTTCCTTCGTTTTCACTGTGATTCGACCACAAACATGTCTCACTTTGGTGACATTACTAGTCACTATCTACTTCTGAAAAGGATCGATTTGCTGCGAAATTCGCATAAAGTTTCTTTTTATATCAAGCCTTATCAAGCCAAAAGCCCTTTTGCACGATTTTTAGCTTCTGGGCAATCGAAATAGTGCTTACATAATGGTCGGACTTGACGATTTCCATTATTCTACCGACGACAATTCCGACAATTTGATTTCCAAGTACTGCTCATCTTTGACCTTAAAATCTGTGGAACGGAATCGACGTAGTGAAAATTGTGCCTGATTGGCGGTTACAGTATCAGGATCATATACGCTGTTCACAATTTCAGATATCTGGCTTCAGTTTTTGCCTTTATAGAACAAAAACTGTACAATGTAGAGTAATTTCTCATTACTGATGTCCACCTTTGACGAGCACTCAAATAATACTGATAACACTCAAGCAATTGAGTACGAAATCTTAACTTTCTTAAACCATCTGATCAGATTACTAAAACCATCTGCTGAATAATGGATAAAGATATAAGACCTTCAAATCATTCTGAGCTTCGGCCAATTAAGATCTGTTGAAATGCTGGCAAAATTTAAGATAAAAGGATAGAGCTTAAAATATTAAACCATCATGCAAATTTGTCAAAAGTTCAATGAACCATCCTTTGTTTTTGATACAAAATGCATCGATTTCACGGTTTCTGATGATAATTGATGGTCACTCTCATTTCTCAGCCATTTAAAGAAGGAAAATTGTTGTTTTCTTTACAATTTTCGTTTATTAATTATTTCACAAATGTGTTCTGCGTATTTTTTTTTTCTGTGATATCTATCGTGCTCTTGTTAAACAAAATCGACACTTGTCGCTGTCCATATTAAGAGACATTTGTACACATTGGTCTGACCTCAAATATCACACTTTCCTTTGATCTACCCATTCATCAATGGCGGCGGTGATGGCTATGAATGATATCGCCAGACAAGAATCACAAGTGTTGATTTCATTATTCTTGTGAGAAAACAAATCACTTTTTGACTAATTTGTCTTAATGAATACCAAACGTAAAAGTTTTCGAAATAAATACAATAAACACAAATAGTGGCATCGTTTCAAAGACTCATCGGTACACTTTTGTTGACGAGATATTAAGGTTAGAGTGATTAGATAGGTTTTGATGCACTCCGATGATGGCGCATAGGATGATCGGTGCCTACAACGAACGAAAGAATGAAGGCAATGCATATTCTCATTGCATCCCAAGAGTTCACAGAAAATTCAGCTTCGGAACTTGAAGGTTCATGGGATCTGAAATCGTACAAACTATTAAATGCTGCCCATTTAGGTCAATGTTAACGCATAAGTTATAGTAAAAGGAAATCCATTATTTTTCACACAGATGGCTGTATCTAGCGATATATAAGTGTGTTTGGATTACTCTAGATGGCGTTAGAAAGCATAGATTCCGTGCTTAAAAAAACTGTTCATACAATTTTGTGAGTGCACGACTCAGTGCTGTTCGAGAGCGTAGAAAGTAGTGTAAGAGAAAACATGTCACATTTTAGTTTTTTTTTTTTTTTTTTTTTTTTTCTTTTTTGATAAAGTTTAAAACTCAAACCGTAAGGCTGAAAATATGAATAGGGTTTATGGTTCTGATGCTGCTGTAATCAATTACGTGCAACTGCAGTTTTGTCGGTTTCGATTCGGTAATTTTAATGTAAAGAAGGCACCATTCTCTGGAAGGCCAATTGTTGAAAATGTCGATCAAATGATAGACATCGTTAAATCCAACTGTCATGTAAGCACTATTTCAGTTGCCTAGGACCTAAACACTGGACAAAGAATCGTTTGGAACCTCTGGAATAAGGATGTATACAAAAAGAAATTCAATGTACGGGTGCCACATGAGTTAACTCAAAAAAAAACCTTAAGAACCGAATTTTCATCTATGAATGATTACTGAATTACATCAAAATCGTCTCACATTCTGAGGCAAATGGTGACAAGTGATGAACAATGGGTCATTTACGACAACGCCAAATGAAAATGTGGTCGAATTACGACGGGCCGGCGCAAACAAAAACCAGATACGATTGAGGAGGCTTTTGCTAAGTGTTTAGTAAGGATTGGCAAGGATTAGCAAGTAATCATTTACTTACAGTATGAGTTGCTTCCCTACAGGCAAACATTTGGACAACAGTTGGACCCTCTAAAGGCAGTAATCCCTAAAAAACGGCCGGCTTTGGATAACGACTGGCCACACACATCGATAATAACTTGCCAGAAGCTCTGGGTGCTTAGTTCACCTTATAGTCTGGAATTGTCATACCGCAATTACTACCAATTCCTGTCTAAGGCGAATTATCTTTCTGATGAAAAATACGCCACAAGGGAAGCTTGCGAAAATCGAGTCTCAGATTTTTTTTCTTTTTTTTTTTTTTTTTTGCAAATGGGAGAGGTTTTCTGTGAGAGTTGTCTAATGGAATTACCTTCAAAATGACAACAAGTTATCGGACAAAACGGTGACCTAAA
>JAHXMU010025796.1:0-17476 GCA_019455685.1 Philornis downsi | reverse complement strand
ATGAGTTCAAGGAATCTTTCAGGTTCCGTAATTAACATATTCAGCAGGGATAAAGTTTCTCAATCTATGTTCAAAGTTAAACTGCAGCCAAATGCACATAAATTGAAGAAAAACGAGGTGCATCCAATTTACAATATGAGATATCTGCTGAATAAAAATATATCAGTTGAAGAGAGCCCATCAAATGAGGAAGACCAGTACAATACCAGAACTGCCAAGAACACAGTCACGCAAAATCTAATTGCAAATTACCCACAGTTTGTGTTATCTGTGGTGATTTGCCCTGTCTACAAAACGCCTAAAAATTAATTACAGTTACTTAGAAATACAGCGAGACCATTTGTGACAACCCAGGAGCCTCTACCACTGACACAGAGATGTTCGGTAATTTAGAAAACTCGTACTCTGATGTAATCAAAAAAGTCATTGCACGGACTTCCGTGAAACAGCCTTCCACTGTCCAGCTGAACGGTCTTAAGTCAATGATTCAGCAGTTCACTCAGACAATGTCAACGTTTATCTCCTCTTCCATGCAGTCAATACAAGTCAATCAGTTAATCCAGGCTATTCTTAATTGAAAATAGGTTCTCTTAAGAACCACATATGGAATACGAACGGCAAAGGCCAAAACAAACTTGCTATATATGATTATCTTAAAAGAGTGAACGTGACATAATAATATCAGCTCAAACATGATGTAATAGAAGGTTGAATAGAAGGTTTCCAAACGAACAACTTTAAAACCAAGATTGTCCCTGACAACATCAGCGATATATTCTTCACCACTATTTACGGTAACAACGGAAAAAAAAATTTACAATCCTTCAATACCCTTCGTCATAGGTTCTTAGTAGGGGGTGACTATAATGCAAAATATACGCTTTAGGGCTCTCGACTAATGTCCCTTAGGGGTAGACAATTGTACAATTGCCTAATGTTACGGAATGAACGATTGCAAACAAATTACTGGATCTAATAGACTTTTGTGTTTCTAAAGGTTTGATTTGAGCTTAGAATTATCATCTGACCATTCCCCCATTATTATATCTTTGTTCGAAACGCAAATGGAGATTGAAGAGACTGTAAATCCAGAAAAAATTGGCTTTTGTACAAGAAATACATAAGTAGTCACGTCAATGTGATCTGTCATATCGAAAATTAGTCAGACATTAATAATACTCTTTTAAAACTTTGTACCATCATGAAAGAAGCTGCCTAACACGCCACAGCTCCTCAGGCTTCAAATAGGAGATCCGAACGCATGTACACTAAATGAGAAACGGAGAGTTTAGTAATCAATAAGAGAAGACTTAAAGGGAATGACAGAAAAAAAGATGGCCAAACGCATTACTTAGACTGAGAGCAGCAGTTACAAAAGGAAAATGGAGACTGGTCTATATCTTACGAGGAAAAGACAATAGTTTTTGTCGAACATTTGGAACGAGTTTTTCAACAAACGGCCATTTGAATAACTTTCTCCCTAATGATCGAAATACAGTACAGTCCGCCATGGTCGATCTACATACAGACGATGACATGATTCTGGACGTAAGTAGAAACCTTAAGCTCAACAGGGAACCTGGTATTGACCGAAAATTATCTTAGAAGTGCCCTTTATTGCATTAGAACATACTTAGGAACATATATTTCCCACCAACATGGAAAAAGGATCATGATTACAATGATATTAACACCAGGCAGGGATAAAACTTTCCAGTACTTCCAAGCTATTCGAAAAAACAACTCTGTTCAAGATCAAACCTTTCCTCTCCGTTAATAATACAATTCCCCATCGTCAGTTTGGATCTATTGGAGGCCCCATTACAATTGAACAGGTCAATAGCTTCAATAATACAAATTAGGCACTTTACAAAGTTTGGCACGATGTTGTAATGTCAAAAATTAGGAAGCATCTGCCGGTACACATGCACATACTTCTTCAGTCACACCTGGACAGTAGAAACTTAAATATAAAATATGGTTACTACTGTACAGACAATTACCCTATATTGGCAGGCGTTCCTCAAGACAGAGTCCTTGGCCCTTTACTATACCATTTACTATATATACTTCACTATATACCATTTACTACATACACTTTACTATATACCCTCTACTATACATATTCTTACAGGTGACTTCCCGGTTGACCGTGGAATCCTTTCATCAACTTTTGTGGATGATACTGCATTAATGAGTAATCACAACTATCAAATCCAGGCTCCGAGGTCATCTCAAACGCATTGAGAAATAGCTCACAGATTGGAGGGAAAGAATAAACGAAAATAAACGCAGACAGGTGACATTTACACTAAACCTCAACACATGATTAACTCTCAGGCTCAACAGAGCTCAGACGTTTCGCAGAGCTCAGACGTTACGTACTGGAAGATTAGACAAAATCACTGGCTGCTTAAAAAGCACTCTGGAATTAGCCTAGATTGTAAGATCTTATTCGCTGCACTGCAAGTCGCAGTAAAGTGGATAAAATTTAAAGGATATATTCAAAGGTGTTGCGCGACATCACGGGTGCTTCCTTGTACATGAGAAACTTTAATATACATAAGAACCTGAAAATACCTTGTGTGGAAGAAGAAATAGAAAAGTTTAAAGCATAATACAGGAACAGAACATCGCTTAAATGCTCTATTTAGAAATCTTGGTAACCCTTTCGCACCCTCCAGGCTCCGGAGAAGCGACTTTTCAATACCATAATATGAAAGAGAAACACGGCCAGGTTAATCACGTGTTTAGCGTTTTTTGCTAAGGTTTTAATTTGCTCTCGTTTTTTTCATAGCACACAATTTTCAGCATCTTTATCCTGACATCGCAACATCCCAATACTTCGACATATTCCATCTGAGGTTACACACTATCCAGCTTGCCGCGCATTCTACGTTATACTCTCATTTACGGAAACTATATTATATTCCAAAATAGTGTTATTGATTCACTTTTCACGGGACCCTATCTTGGCCTCATCGCTTATGTAATCTGCTCTACTAGGAGTAACATATAGGTCAACAATCTCACGGGATCTGTGTGTTCGGGCCTTGACATCATCATTCACGTAGTTCGCTCTACGAAGGATAACACATCGGTTAGCCAACCTCCATTGCATAGTCTGCACCATATGAGCTACTAACCCACAAACTGTCAGAGCATTTGGTTCTTAAATTAAACCTTTCCGATGTCAGAGGACCGCACAAACAATAACATGCGGCTAAAAACCAAACAGAAAAAATACATTCGTCGACAATTATATTTAAGATTCAAATACTTATTGCTAGGCTCCCATAGGGACCAATTCAATAATACAAATAAAGCAGAAAAAAATTAAAAAATACTAATTCTTGGAAATTGAAATAACGAACATAATTTTGTCTAAAAATATTAGAAATCCTTAACAATTAGGCCATGGACTTAGTGGGGATCCTTTAAATTGTATCTTCAGATGATGTTTTGTCTTAATGCAATTTCCTGCATATTTGTCACGGTTTTCTGAAACGTATCTTCCGAATCGGGTATGCTGTGTGAGTGGCATATGTGCACACATTTTGTCCGTTTTAAACGAATGAACATGGACCGAGAAAACTTGTGCATTTAGAGCAGAGCCTCTTGTTTCCAGGGCGTCTGATGCATCAACCACAGATATATCTTAACGCTCGCAAAATCCAGCATAGTTTAACATCGGATTGTTGTTGTTTGCCAAGGGCTTCCTAGTGCACGATTTCATTACGTTCGATGTGAACCACATCTATATTATCGCTGGAGAATGCCTACCTCTAGTCCACAATCAATAATTTATGCTGCAACCTTATGAAAGGCCAGTACTTCCGGTGAAACATGTACCAGTACTTCAAATGAAGCTAATCTGTTCAATTCCGTGCCACTAGTCCGAAACCACTAAATCAACTTTTCCAGAACAGAACTAGTTATAAAACCGTAATCTTCTAACATCCTGTTCCAAATTTATTCTAATTATTATTTTGAAACAACTATACTAGTAAGAGACAATTTCTCCCAAGCCTATGCCATCCCCATGTTAAATTGAACTGATGTTTGCACGGAAAACGGACTAGTTCAAGTCAATAGTTTCGAATTGTATGGAAGGTCATCTAGGTCTAGGTCTCTGAGGACTTATTAAATGTTGGGCAATAACATGCCCTTAAATACAATCACTAAAGACAAAAATCTCTCGTTTTTGACAGAGTACAATATGAAAACTGAAGAAGAAAAGTTTCTACCAATCCTTTAAGTAGTAAAGAAACAGCAAAAGGGTATATTCAATCGATGTTATACAACAAACTAAAAACGACAATTGTATAATTAAGACGACTCCAGTTAATATATGCCAAAAAGATGCCTTTCTATCTACAGGTATTATTTCAGTCACCTTTTTAATGAAACGTTTGTAGAAACATTTCTAGTTGATATGTACCCAATACTTCAACAAACTTCGTTTTCGAAAATTTTAATTTAGTCCTCTTTTACCAGCAGCCAACATTCTGAACCAACCGCGGTATAATTCACCAGCAGTTCCTAATTTTTATTTTAAAATTGACTTACCTTCTTTCGGTATTTATTTTTAAAAGATGGTTCATATGGGGCATCATCCATAAAGATTTGATATGTACATTCCGTTGGCTTCATACGGAATATAAAAGGTTCATAGCATTCAGCAACTAAAGATTGATTGGGTTTTGTCTAAAAATAAAACAAAAAATATAAGACCATTTTTAATTCCATTCCGTAGTCTCTTGCCACGCAACCTACTCTCATCAGTTCCACAGCCTTGGCATAGAAAGAAAAATAAGTTCCTGAGAAGAGGAAGAAGATACAACCTGGAATGGTTAAAGCACAAAATGTCAATGGGACACCCAAGAATATAAACAGTATGGCCCAGGTGATGACAATAAACTGCAATGTTATCTGGAATGAAAATATAAGAAAAAAAAACATCCATTATAACTCATGTATTGCGGACATTTTTGCGATTTCTTTCACTATGATGCAGCAAATATCAATCTTAATCCCGTGGTTGGTTATTAACCACATAATTCCAGTTACCAACCACATTCTCCTGGAGTGCTGATAATTAATTACCTCTCTGAAGCAGAAGCAATAAAAAGATTTCTTGGCAAATGACATAATATAGTCCCGCACCAATTCCTGACATTTAAGTTCATCATCTTCCCGGTAGCTACGTATGACAATAAATGGCTGCATTTAACGGGAAATTAGTGCGCGAATCAAAGTCGGAAGTACTTGAAGCTTATAAAATTCCCGCTGCAACCTCCAATGTGCTCCAATATCAAAACAATTAAACTTGCAATTGAGATTACACTGGGGTGACGTTGTTATCGAATAATTTGTTATCGAATAATTTGTTATCGAAGTAAATGTTATCAGATTTTTGATTTAAAATATCCGTAGAGTGTTAAGGAATTTTAAGGAATTAAATGAAAGTTCATCCGTAATGGCATACATATGCAGCCACGTTATGATCACAAATGCGTTTTGTAAGACTCGAAATTTGTTGTCGGTGGTAACAGATGAAGTTCAGAACTTTGCCTAAATTTGAGAAAGTAGATAAACTTTTCGAATACGGCACTGCTGACGCTCTGCTCCAACAACTTGTCATCCCTCGATATCCAAGATTTCATATTTCATATTAATTTCGCAAACCTTTTTAATGTTTTCCCACTTATTCATTGCACCGTCTATCTTTTCCTTTCTTTTTGTTCACAATGTCTGTTTCATAGAGTTGAGTAATACTGATGCATATATTGGCTTCCAGTGTTGTGCTAAAAAAAGGACAAAACCTTCGTTTTGTCACAACACTCGAGATTTGCAAAACACAACTTTGTATGGCAGAAAATCTGTAGCTTTAGCCGAAACACCATTATCAACTCAATCACCAAAAATCCTTACAGTAAAAACACCGCTTTTTACTATTATCAAATATAGGTTTAGAAGAACTCATGTTAGTATGCAAAAAAAAAAAAAAAATGCTGCACTTAGGTTTAGAAGAACTGGTGTTTGTAAGCAAAAAAAAAAAAATTCTAGTTTTTGCAAAAACTCAAAACTTATTAAACTACTTCAATGATGTCGCCACATAAATCGAATTTAGTCAATTTTCCATTTGTTCTTGTAATTGTTGAAAATGCTGTTAGTTACACATAATTGATGTTAAAAAATGCAGCGATGTTTTCCAATCGGGTTGGGAATAACGCGAGTTGTCGTTAGTAAAACAGAAGAAACTGTAATTTAATTGAGTTCATTTATTATGAAGTTTTATTAGATAAAAAATTACAGTAAGGTCTCACTGAACACAATAATACATATATATTTCAAACATAATTTTTTCTACAAATCACAGTTATTTTTTTTGACAAAGTTAACATATTCTTGCCTGCGATAGAATTTGTCTCTTATGTATTAATCAATCAATCTTTTTTAATTTACTCGTATATCATTGCTTTATATATCAAAAAAATAATCATTTCCCTTCAATAAATATCAATTATTTCATAGACATGTGTCATATGCATCACTTAAATGGATGTGACAGTAACATGCGAATAATTGCATACGAAACATTTATTAATTTTCTCAAATGTCAAAGAAATCTGCTGGTGTGTCATTCCTTCACGTTCAATTCATACATATCAATTGATTTTGGCAGAAAAAATATTTTTGCCTTTCTAACAAATAGCCGCTGCATTCTGGCGCTTTCCGCGTTGGCTTCATTGTTCGGCACTGCATTTCTCAGAGATGAGCACCGACCGATAACGCTGCCATCTCTCAAAATTCAGTCCGTAATCGCCAATTTTCGCCGAATAATTGCACATTCTTCATAAAACCGGACTCACAAAACAAATAGTTTAGGGCATCTTTTTTAAATAAATTAAATATAATAAATTACTAAGTTTTATTAGTGTCGAAGCGAAACAAAGTTGTGTTTTGAAAGTATTTGCAATTTTTTGCGATCATTGTTCAATCAGGACAGCTCTACAACAACAAAAGCCAACGAGAATATGGAAGAGTGCGAAGAAACCAAGACGAATACGGCGACAACACCTCAAGATAATCTCAACAATACCACTGTCATCGCGAATAATACTACTGGCTGTGGTAGCAACGGCGGCGGCTGTGGTGTTGGAACTGCCACTAATCGGAATACAGTTCACGGCAAGAACGATGAGCTGAAAAAACCCAATTTTATATGTGGAGTTATTGAAGGTTTCTATGGCCGACCATGGACCACAGAACAAAGGAAAGATTTGTTTAGAAAGTAAGTTGGCTATGTAGAAATGAGTTTCGTCCGCGAAATATTTAGTGCAATGGGGAATTGTTTAATTTTTTCTTTGCACCATATTTTTCATACAGGACTTTACGGAAACCACATTCCTATAGTCATAGTTACAAAAAAAAAAAAAACGATAAAATTGCATTTTATCGAAATAAAAAAAATGTGTAGTGTGTTACGTTGGTAGAAATTTGCAATTAGCGGCTTAGCCTTTTCATCGCATTTGCATCAAGAGACAAGCTCTGATTCTGGTGAATTTCCTCCGCCAACATTCCTCCACAAGACGGCACCGGCAATATTTAGCAAGGTAGATTTTTCCATCGTTGGAAACAATTTTCCTAGGTCCATATGGAATCTGCCGGTGTAGGTGACCAAAATGTGTTATTTATCTGGATGGATTGCCATTAATTTTAAAACTTTTTCGATTTCTGATTTGGCTAGGAATTGGAGTCGTTAAACTACGGTACATTTAGTTATCTATCGAAAGTCTTATGTGCTGTAGTAGTGATTTTAAAAGACTAAATATGTGCACAATAAAGTCGAGGTAACCATAATCTTATATTTGTGTTAAATACTGGATCCTTTTGGCTTACAGTTCAGCTTAATAACCTGAAGACTTTTCTAGTACAATGAGGAAAAATGTCGAAAAAATAATTTAATTTTTCTATGCACTTTAGACAAGAATGTATGATAGATAATTATGGATGATGTGCTTATGCTCATGATATTAAAATACTTTCACTGCATATTTTCACTTCCCAGCTTTCTGATGTAATCTAATCTTGCAACTGAATTATTCATAATGTTAGATATTTTTGGTACTATAATTGATGGCAAGTTTTCATTATATTTGCGTATTAATGAAATATTTTTGAAATATAACCATTAACATTAACATTAATATTCGTAGTTCTACCGCTGAAAAGTTCAGAATAAGTACAATAAGACAGATATATTACCGTGAGGAACTACTTATTTTGTGAACGTTGGAAAATAAATGAATGTATTAATTTGCAAGATGTTCAAAATCTAAATTGTGAGAACAATTTATTATATATAAAAGCGTGATCAAACAATCAATGCTTTAGACGGTTCCAAAATTGCTAGAACTTCTAGTAAATTGCGAGTGTTATCCGTCATGTGAATCGTCGCCGAATTGAAACTGCAATGTTTACGAAAATCAGATTTGTCAAAACGTTTTCGTCCAAATAGTAGGAAATTTTGTACCAGCGTTTCTAAAAATTTTGAGAATATTTTTGAAATATAATCTGATAGGTATTTTTCATTATTTCCTAAAGCTTTCAAAACAATATAATATATCGAAAATTATCAAGCGTGCCTAAAGATAGAACATTAAATTGAGTAGGAGTATTAGCTAAAATCGAAACAAAATGCATAATAGCGTGATCAATGGAATCAATCAATTCAATTCCTAGTTCTATCCGTCATGTATATCGTAACCGAATTGGTACTGCAATGTTTGCGAAAATCAGACTTTTCAAAACGTTTTCGCTCATATAGTAAGAGATTTTATTTTTAGCAACATTTCTAAATGTTTATGTTAGCAAAATAGCAAATCAGTTTGACAAATCTAATAGGTACTTTGCCTCATTTCCCAAGGCTTTTGAAATAATACAATACAATCCAATACATTGAGCAGGAGTATTAGCTAAAGCAGAAATATAATTGTTGTCCAGATTGATATAATAATTATCAGTATTACAGTCAATTCAATTCAGGCAGCCAGCCAGTTCCTGTGAAGAAAGTACGAGGGGGAGAAATACTATTTTATGAACTTCTCAGTTCTCAGGTATTATATCGTATGTATCACATACGAGTATAGTTTTCCAAAAACCCCTGTTGAAATTAAAACCAAAAAAATAAAAACCCGTGAGTAGTTCGAGTTTTGTATAAAAACAATGGCATTTTTATTGGGCAAACAACTAGTTTGTATTTTGATCCGCAATAATGGGGTAAATAAGCATAATAGATTATACAAAGCCAATTTATTCTCCCCCTTAAATGTTCTGTATTTTGTAATATAGTTTTCCATACAAGTCCTTTGTTTCCATGCCAATAAATTGTCGAAACGACAGCAAGTGCACAATACAAAAAATGTATGATATCTTTCGGAAGTGTTTCCACCAGATCTAACTGCTTTTCATATTGCTATCTTTTAGCATTCTCTTACGCCTTATTTTTCATGTTCTTCGTTATAGAATCGGCTACTTTTCAATAATAACTTTTTACCATCCGGATCTGATGCAAATGCATGTAGGTTAAATTTATCGTACGTATTTATCTGCGAGAAGACAGTATGTGGGCATAAATGAAAATCTTTCCACCAATCTGCATATCACAACCTAATTTGCAAAGGGATCAGTGTTTGAGCCAATACTATTTGTTTTATTTACTAATAATAGTTTAAATGATCACTGGCAAACGTACTCCTTCGCTGATGATGTTCAATCTATGGGAGTACTAAAAGAGAAAATAAATTATTTTGTAATATCTTTGAATCAATGGATGGATCGCAAAAAAATTAATGTAAATGCCTCCAGAAACAACTCACGAATTGGAATTGTGACATTATGCTAGCGAATCCATTGGATTTGTACACAGTATGAGATATTCGGGTATTATAACACTTCGAAAGTTTAATACGACAGATTTGAAATTATCACGTCATATAAAGCAATTATTAGTAAACGATTTCATAATGTCTAAAGATTTTATAATGTCATTGTGCTGCATTGTCTGGCACCGCAAAAAAAAAAAAAATGCATGCACAAATTTCGTTGCAATTCAATATTTATTTCCATTAAAATCTAGCGTTCGCATTACACCATTTGTAACACAAAAAGGGTCATCCGCCTTAATGAAATTTTATTCCGATTCAGATCTTTCTATTCCAGAATATTTCGAATGTCAGAAATAAACAGTTGATTATACCCAATTTAAGCCCTTAACTAGAAAAGTATTTTTATGTTAGGCTAGCCCAAAAGTTTAGTGGGCCTTGACCAAGTTACGAGTATTCAATATGTGTAACATTGCATTTCGTAAAAGGACCCTTCTGTACTTTCAAACTTCCGATTTGAAATAAATTTGTTTTTCAAATTTATTACTTTCTCTGTTTGTTTGTTTATTTAGCAATATTGTAATTTAAAGCTTCTTGGCCAATATTAAGTAACTTACAAAATACAAAAAAAAATGCTACTCCAATTAAAAATTGAAAATAGAGTTAATAAGCGAATATTAGTTTACTATTATTACCTTTTAAGACGCCTTTTATCCAAGATTTGTTACGTTATTAAATTATTATTTCGTTGTTATCTAGACTATAGAGAATGGTATTTTTATGGAAGTAGTGCAATGTAGTTTGATTTAATTTAGCACTAGGTGGACATCAGATTGCAGTCTACTTAATTCCCAAGATCTCGATTTGTCCGCCATAACCGTAATATGAGCACTCGTTTATTTTTAAGATCCGTGAAAAAATAGTTTTAAAACGCATCTTCATTTCCTTATTTTGGTGCAAAAAAAATACCAACATTATTATTTGGGTTTGAATGGGTTAGGCTTATGTGTTGAAAATATTCTTTAGAGCGTCTTAATATTCAAACAGACTCATATTTTTGTCTTTAAATGTAAATTATTTTTGAAATCAAGCAGATTTCCCGCAGAGAAATAAAAAGACAAATATACAAACTTATTCATAGCATAAGTTTACCATCTGGTGAAGTTCTTCGTATACCAACATTTTGTCAAATTTGTCATTTTCTTCTTTTCAGACTTAAAAAGTGGGGCATGGATTCATATGTCTACGCTCCCAAAGATGATTATAAGCATCGCGCCTATTGGCGTGAATTGTATACCGTTGAAGAGGCAGATCATTTGTCGGGTTAGTAATAAGATTGAATAATTAATTGAAAACTTTAGATTTACATTTGTATTCATTATCTGTTTTGTTTTCTCTAGGTTTAATATCTGCAGCCAAGGAACATGGTATTACTTTCTATTACGCCCTATCACCTGGTTTGGATATGACCTACAGCAGCCAAAAGGAATTGCAAACGTTAAAACGTAAACTAGATCAAGTTTCTCAATTTGGTTGTGAAGCTTTTGCTCTACTTTTCGATGACATCGAATCGGAGCTGTCTAAAACTGATAAAGAAGTTTTTCAGACATTTGCCAATGCCCAGGTCTCCGTTACCAATGAAATCTATATCCATCTGGGTAATCCACGCTTCCTCTTCTGTCCCACCCAGTATTGCAGTTCACGTGCTGTGCCTTCTGTTCATGATTCTGAATATCTGAATACGTTGGGTTCTAAACTGAATCATGACATTGATATCATGTGGACTGGTAATAAGGTGATATCGAAGATCATTACGCTGGAATCGATACAAGAGATTACAGAGATTTTACGGCGACCACCAGTAATCTGGGATAATTTACATGCAAATGACTATGATCAAAAGCGGGTATTCTTGGGCCCCTACTCAGGTCGATCACCCGAATTGATACCTCACTTGCGTGGTGTAATGACAAATCCCAATTGTGAATTTCATGCTAATACTATCGCAATACATACACTGGCATATTGGTCGCGTTGCAGTTTGGATTCAAAAGTAAATAGTAAGTATATGTTGATGGATGGATGGATGAGAATAGTTATTTCAATTATTTATTATATATTTTTGTATAGGTATATTTTGAAAATAAATATAACGGCAAGTATAAATTAAAAACAGTAAAGTTAATATAATGCCCAAAAGTCTTTGTCCATACTTGTTCTTTGGCTCTAATTGCTTATCTTAATAGAATCAAATTTCCTCCCGAACACACCGAAATATCTATTTTGTTGTGTTGTTAATTTTTACCTGTTCCTCAGTAGGTTGAAGTGATCTGAGATAGTACTCAATCATGTTTTTAATGCGACTACAGTGTGATTATTTTTTGATTATCTATAGATCAAGATTTTTAGTCCGGTATTAGCCGTATTACGGTGGTTGTCTCTCGCCAAATACTCTGCGAAAGATAGCACCAGTTGCTTCTGTTTCTATAAAGATTTATGACGTCTTTTCTGTTGGTGCTGTAGATTCTGGCGATCCAAATGTAGCATGAAGAAGCCAGTATAAATTATGACATCATTTATTAATTGTTAACAAATGCCGTAGGCAGAAACGGACCTAACTTTCGGTTGGGTAATCTGCGCTACTTTCGCTGAACTAATGAACCATGTGAACTATTTTGTATCAGATCTTGATTTGGCATCACCATTCTTACATTTGTAAGTAAGTTTTTCCGATAGTGAGTTTTGTGCCTCAATTGTGTTCCGCTAGATGGTGACAAAAGTTTTTACTTGCACTTGGTTTTAGTTTAGTTCGCGCAATCTGACGGTTTTCGTTTTGGCTGATAAGCGATACATATGGTAATGTGAGCTGTCGCCTCTTAGTTAATATCCAATGCCAAGCCTCCCACCGTCAGCTCATCTTCTTTCTCTTTACTGTTTACAATTTTCAATTATTATATTGCCATGGATTTAGTTTGAAGTTACTTTTATGTCTCATAATTCTTTTGTCCATCGTTTAACAATATTTACGTTGTTCTTTTTCTAGGCTCTATATCGGCTGACATCAAACTTGAAACTGAGAACGACGAGGACAATGGCAATGATGACTTACCCGTGGAATGTTGCCTTTCGAAGAATATATATCATCCACGTATGGCACTCAAGTAATACCAATTGAAATGTGTAAACGAACTGAATACTCATGAAATCAATCACTTTACAGAAATGCCATAAACGAATGGCTACCGGAATTTTTCGTTGAAAAAGAAGCCTGGGGACCAATAACCAAACCACAGCCACAAGTAACATGTATGTAAATTTGTATAAAAGATCTTAAATTTTTATGCCTTCTCAGCTATAATTCCAGTGGTTATGCCCATTATACCCATTATACCTTCAATAAACACGTGTATGAGCTTAACGACTACCACTACAACGTCCACAAATGCCAAGACTATCACCGTGCCTGAAGTGAATACGACACAATTGCAGGCTTTGGCTGATGTCTGTAGCACCGTAAACTCCTCCTCCGTCAATCCCATATCCAATGCTGTTATGAATTCGTTAGTTTCACCAACAAAAGTAGTGACCAATGAGGATATTCTCAATCCAATACCCACCACAGTAGCCTCTAACATTGAGTTACCCAAAAAGATACCCATATCGATAGTGTCGGTGCCAATAATGCATACGAAGGAAGTTCATAACGACACTGACAGTGGTGATGATATGCGTGACACGGACAATGATACTTTGGCATTGAAGGCGGAAGACATTCCTGTCAAACATGAATCGTCTGTGGAAAATAATGATAAGGAGATATTACCGGAAGTCCAGGAGACGGACAAACATGAAGACGACAAATTGGAAGATGACGTCACAATAGAAGAAAAACCGACAGAGGGTGACGGTTCTGGACAGTCCATAGATGCCATGGTCGATGACAATTTAAGTCCCGTGAGTGCAGGCAATGAACCCATGGAATGTAGCAGTAGCTTAACCTCACAAATATCACCCAAAGACGAGTGTGGTAAGCCCTTATTACTACCGTCCAATGCGAATGAAGACGTTGTTATGGCTGATACGAGTTCCAACAGTGATGCAAATGTAAGAAAGTGGCGATATATTTATATGTAGAAATAATAAGCATTATTTTATACTCAAAGAATACCATGCAGGTGGAAAGTGTGGAATCATCGCCTATCTCTAATGCCGAAATGACGGAAGTGGAGAAGTAAGTTATTGATTTCAAATAGTTTATAATAAATTAGAAATGCATGGGATACATATAAGTTTATGATAAGTTCTAAGAGGGCTAATGTAAGCTAACTAATGAGGTTATAACCGAAGGGTGGAAGGATAGCGAACCGTTTCAATATTAAATACATTTGTAGATTTACTCTTACAAAGAAAAACGACTCAACTCGTTAAATATGGTTCTAAATATAATGAAATTAATATTTGTTCTTTCAGAAATCATTTTTTTTAAACTTTGCTTGCATCTTTCGGATGCAAACAATAATAACAGCATATCAATATATGGACATACGAAATATTTCAAAAATTGATTTTGGAATGCTTCAGAAGCTTTATCTTGTGAACTACACCGAATTTTAGAATGGTGATTGGAAGTAAATATGCGCTTAAGAAAGAACAATAATGATTAGAACGTGTAAACTCGACTTGTAACAACTTCATTTGTTGTTTTCTCATTTTGATCACAGATGTATATTAGATTAGGGACATTTAGTGTTTTCTTTTAAGGCGGAAAATATTGCATGGATCAATTTAGTCCATTGTGATTGTTCTGAGAAAATATAAAAAAATTGGTTGTGGTTGATAGGTTAACAAAGCGTATACAGATGTGGACGAAAATTTGGAATGAATATCTCATCAGCATAGAGACATCATGTTTGACAGCCTGGCAGCCAAAATAATCTACGTATACGAAAAGTATAAGAGACGTTTTATACCATCCACCGTCGGAATTGCCTGTTCATTGGTATTTCAAAAGACAATTAGCCGGTCTCTTTTCTAGATATAAACTTTTTGGCGTTCTCATGCTATTACATTAATGTTAAAATTTTTTCTTTAATTTTTGTTTGCAGATCATCTCCTGATACAAACAACGTAAAAATGAATGCGGAAGATTTATATTTACTCTGTGATTTATTCTACTTACCCTTCGAACATGGCTGTCGTGGTTCTAAGCTGCTCAATGAATTCAATTGGCTCAAAGCGAACGCTCATGTCTTGTTAGAAGCTAAAGTCGGCAAATGTCATACCACCGGTACAGATACGCCTGCCACTAAACCTGAAGTTGCTGAATGGTTACAAAGAGCTGAATACTTTTCAAAATTATGCAATTCGGTGCAAGAGCTGTTACGTAAGATCGCAATGTGTGCTAATAAAGAGATTTGTCACGATCTCTTTGCTTACGTATGGGATATAGCTGGAGCTTTGTCATTGTTGGACGCCTTCGTCAAATGGTTAACATTGGGTCACTTTCCCGCCAATGTGTATGGCTACACACAGGGCACCTATACTTGTAAGTTGGGTTTGCATTTTAAGAAAAAAAAAAAAAAACATTTAGAATTCAGTAGAAAACCCGAAGGGGTAAACCGATTACATTTGCAAAAACGTTGTGCTCATATAACGTCATTCCTTGTTAGTGTAAAAATTTGTAAATAGTCGGGGTGATAACGCACGCTTTGGGATGGATATTTTTATAGGAATTTGATCCGGGATGCAATCTGTATCCATATCCAGGCGGCATATTTGTTTTCTTTTTCTTTTTTTCCGTTGAATTTACCTTTGTAAATTTTGGTCGAAGTATTTAAAAATTAAAGTTAATGTCCGACTTATTTTTGGTTTCTTCGATTTGTTTATCTTCGTTTTTTTCATAGAGCTTAGTAAGTGCTTTGAAGAATATTATAAAGCCAATTAGTTTTTTTGGTTTTATCTGGACTAGTGGACATGACGTTCATCGCACTAGGATCTAAATCGTTGGCAGATAATGAACCGCATACGTTTTAAGTGCTCATTTCTGACCCCGACGCAGAAATAAATAATCTTTGCTCTTACCACACAACTACTTTTTTAGAATTTATTTACCTTTGTGAAGATGGGCACAGTTATGAAAAACCGGCACAAGGTGAAAAACTTGTTGCATAATAGCAATTTTTAATCGGTGTATAAAGCCGGGACCTGAAGTGATGGAGAACAGGCTTTATAAATGGCAACGCTGCATTTTCAATGCTTGTTATGGGATAATGATTAATGGAAGAAACGTTTGAAGGAATGATAGAGATCGGAGATGCACAAAAGCACGAGTAGTAGAATATCGAAAATTCTCCTAATGTACAGTTGCTAGTTGCGGAAGGAAGCATAAGAGGTGAAATCGACGGTAGTAGAGATTACCCACCACAAATCCGACTGGATATGACTTTTTATATGACTTTATCTTACATGACTTGACCTTATTGTGGCTTTGGTCTTCGTCAAATTCTGGAAAAGAGCCAACGATAACTGGTCGAAAGCTATGAAATATTGCTGCAACCTCCACAAGCTGGGGCAAAACCAAGTTTTTACCCCGACGGATAAAGAGTCTTCTCATTTGAGACACTCACAAATGATGGCAACTACAACTTTGGGATGGTGGTGTACAAAATAAATAGAACCGGCAATACCGGCTTGCTTCATGGCATTGACTGATAAAAGATAGTCTGCAATATATAGCATTTGCCGCGTACGAATGCCGTCTTCTATTTGTGCAGAAATTTCATTGGAAAGAAATGAGTGAAACTATTACAACATTAAAAACTTTCATATCGTATGTGGCCAAATCGTCTTTTTATTATTCTATTATGTTCTCAATTTTTAAGGTATTTCTGTCCAGGATTAATTCGTTTGACGATCAAGTCTTCCAGGTATTATAGAAACATTAGGCGAAGAATTGAAAAATCAATTCAATATCTTTATTCTAAATATGCCAAGAACAATTTGTTAAGACGTTGTGTAATATCACTGCAAATATTTGTAGACAACTCATTCACTGTAGAATTTTGAAAAATGCTTCCATTTTAAAAAGCAGTTTTTATAAAAGCTGTTTGCTCTGTACTTTGTCTGCCATACAAAAATATCATAAATTATTGAAAACCTCTATGGGTGAAGTACAAGTACAGTACAAGTGTTATTTAAAATACATTACATTTCAATTACATACATTTCAATTATATAGTCTACATTCTATAATTCTTATTCTTAGGGTTCAGCAAAGGTTGGAAAGAAGCTTTTATGTCTGGTGACCAAGAGCCTTGGGTATTTCGCGGTGGCCTTATAGCCGATTTGCAGCGACTTATGCCCGTTGATCAAGGCAACGACTTGTTTATGTATAAGTTACCCGAAATGCCAACAACAGAATATCATGTAATGCGTCCATACAATCTTATGGACGAGCCGGCGGTTAATGAAGTCTGCATTAAAGGATTTTTGTCCTTATTATCCCCTCCTTCGTCGGCAACGTCAACTGAAGAGAAACCTCCAGCATCGCTTGAATTAAACGCCAAGTTTCGAGAACTAATATCCGA
>JAHXMU010025795.1:725632-820224 GCA_019455685.1 Philornis downsi | reverse complement strand
CTTTAATGTTCTTAAGCAATCCTAATGAAGATCTCAACTTTGTGGAAGCGAACTATGAAGCCTGGCTAAGTTTGAATCATATAACTTCCAATGGGACTCTTCTCGATTACATTGAAGTTGATGATGATGTTGTTATATCAAGTTATCCTACAGATGACGATATAGTCCAACAGTGCTCTAACCATTTAATAACTCATACTGAAAGCTTATCAGATAGTGATGAGGAGGGTTCAGTGGAAGAAGTTATTAGAAAACCATCCAGAAAAACTGTGGAGGATTCCTTAAACAATTTATACTTGTATTTACAAACAAATGAAAATACAAACGATGAGCACTATAAAGCGCTAAATAAAATAGAGTTACCACATACTCACGACAAAAAAGAACCCATTCAGCAAAAATAACAACATATTTTAAATAAATATATCTGTGTATGTATGTATGTCTAAAATAAAACTGATTGCATTTTAATGCAGGGCGTGTGTTTTTTAAGACTAAAAATTAACAAATGTACAGTATATGTATGCAATTCCATAACTCGAAATCTCCTCGAATTCTCCATAAGCCGGATTTTATTTTAGGATAATGGTGATTCGAGTTAAAGAAGTTCAACTGTATTTGTTATTTATTCAAATTTGTTATATCGCCTTCAACGCAGGCTCCTCCCAAAATACTACAGTTATGCCAACAAAAATAATCCTATCATCGAAACATTTTCCACACGCATATGCTAGATATGCTCTGAATTCTGCGTAGGGTCTTCAATCGACTGAAAACGGGCGTCTCGAATTGAAACTTTGTGTTCTGGAATGTGATCATATCAGAGGCTGGTTGTTGAATATGAACGAATTTTCGGCCAAAAAATCAACAATTTGTTACAATGAAAATCTGATGCTGATGCAAAATCTGTTAGTTTTTTTTTCACAAGCCTGTTTTTTTTCTAACTAGTCTACCTTCTCAAACGCCCAGAAAATGTTCTTTATTTCTCATCTGACCTTCCGGTAAGAAATTTGATTGCACAACACCGGGATAATCAAATGAAACAGTCAACAATACCTTGACTTTTTATCGACTTTAATGTGGTTTATTTCGATGTTGGCTTAGTTGGAGACGCCATTCGGAAACTCGTTGACTGGTTTGCTTGTCACCATCACTTATATGCGCTTTATGAATGTGGATCCGAATTGCTTTGTTCTAGCATGTCTTCATTAACTTTTACGCCATTAAGTTTTTGAAGAAAATTTAGGTTTTTCGAAACTAGTCGAGACGCAATGAATGAGTTTCATAGCCAAACAATTGTATAAAATGGTACGAATTACTTCGTGAGATGTAGAAAGTTCAGCAGCTATCTCTCTCAAATTTAAATGACGATTTTCAGTCAACATCCTTTTCACTTCATGTTAACTTCAGTTGAAGTTGAATCAGACCGATTCTTCCACCATAACTCATATGCCACCATACCAATCATATGCTCGTGTTTTTGGTAGAGTCAATTCATCATCGTAAGTCTTCTTTTATATTTTCAGCAATTCGTCATACGAAATTACATTTGCAATACAAAATTTGAAACAACCTCTTTGTACGATATTTTTATCCATTAAAAAAAATCGCAAAATACACTTGAGGTGAATTAAACAAGCTAAGTGGCAGATCGCGCTCAAAATCAGCGCCTGTATAGAAGACAGTTGTGCTAACTTAGCAACAAAAAAAACTTTAACAATCCCTTTAAGCGAAATTTTTAAATAATCAATTCCTGCTATTTTTTGACAGAATATACATCACAGTAAACTACCTCAATAGAAAAGATAACTAAATCCGATACACCGGCTCGCTATGAAACTATTTAAATCGTGTGTTGTGATATAGGTTGTTGTATGCACTATTTTTAAACGTGACCGACCATGGTGTGATGGTTAGTAAATGTGACCATCGTTCGCATGATTGCAGGTTCAATCCCGCCACATATAATATTTGATCGGCGGTTACGCCTATGTGTCTGACGAACAATTCGAGTAGTCTAGTAATCGAAAAGTCAACTGAAACGTTCAGAATCATCGTTAACCTGTAGACCCCGTTCAGTGAGTCTAAAAAAATAAAAAAAAAATAGAATGCGTGCAAGCGCTCACTTACCTATAGTGTGAGAAGCTATCTCATATCTCATTTATGGGATGTAAGGGAATCTGTTTTTACTATTTTTTAATCATAAATTTTGCGAAGAAAAAAACAAAGATAAAAAATTAATTTTTAGTTTTTTTTTTCAAATTGATAATTTCTGTCAATTTCTGGAATCTCACAGTTGATACATTTTCCAGTTTCCATTGAAAATTCACATAAAAAAAAAAGAATTTTGTAGAAATTTCCTCAGAATTTATAAAGATAGCTGATATTAGAGGTATTTTGCCTAAATGACCCACATTTAAAAGTTACCCTATTTCGTCTAAATTTTATTTACAATAATTTTATACAAAGTAGCATAATAATTGACCCTGGAATTTTGAAATTCAAATATTTATTTTTTCACACAATTAATTTGCCATTCTAAATTTTAAATTGTGTAAACATCATGTAATATTTTCGCGATGTGTTCCAGATAACTCCTTACCTAACCTAACTCTCCCACTTTTGCTAATGAAACCAGCAGTGTGACAGGTTGTCTCCTATACCAACTACAACATTTCAATAAAACGTGGTCTTATATTGTATTTTGTTATTTTCGTAATAAACTTGTAACGCTTCCACATTCCAAATAACACAACTATAGCAATTGTAAAAACTAAGAAGGAAAAAAAAAACGCAAAATGATCCATGCAGCATTTTATATTTATATGAAGCTAAGCAAGTCACGCATGAATAATTGTTTATCTTGTGCAACCTCAAGGATATCGTATTCACACAGGTACAAAAATGGAATGAATACGATTTAGCAGCAAGTGGATACCATGAGTTTGCAAGCATTTGTAACATATGCATAATTTAGGGGACTTTCATAACTGCTTGTTGTTATCCTTGCTGTGTTATATGGCATACATATGCTTCAGAGTTCATACCGGGTTTTTCACACAATTCAAGAGGATATTAAATTGAGCCACATTGTTATGGGAACGGAAAGGATAGAAGGTAAACAAGATGCGGCACAGTGGTACAAAAAAATGGAATTTGTTGCTAATGTTTATGTAGTTTAGGTGTTTATATATAATGTAGCTGGTGATATTAAGGAAACTAAATTTTTATTTAGTTCACATGAATTATTTTCTCTTTGCTTGTTTCAAAAATAATATAATTTTATTAATCGTTTCTAGCAGCTTTTAAAAATAACTGAATTTAAATGATTTCCACGCTCGGAGACACATAAGCGACATCGTTATCCATTATTGCCTGAAAACTTGCACCGAGAATTTTCTTAATTATCGTTCGAAAGCATGGCTTTAAACCTTCTTAATTTATTTAGTTTTTTAAACTTCTTGTTTGCAATAACCCACAAATAAAAACCGGGGACAGAAAATCTTGGGGACTAACGGATTGTAGAATTTTTTGACATCAGCTTATTGGGAAATTTTCGTTGCAATTCCCCATTTTGTCGAAAAAACACAGCATCCACCACCCACATTCAGAAATGTCTCTTTAGGCATAATTCTAAGAGAAAAAAACTCTGTCAACATCTTCATGGAATCATCCATCCACATCATCCACTTTGTAAGTTATACAGCTACCAGCATTATAGGAATTGGGAAATGTTCCATTTCGTGAATAAATATTTGCGTTTTCTTGACGATTTTTGTGCAAAAACGTCGCTTTTAATATTCTGTATGTTTGGACTCCAATTTATATAAACTGTAGTAAAAAGAAATCTATTCAATTGGCGTAATATTGGAGGAATACCTAAAATGATTCAATTTAGGCCCAGTATGTACCATTTTGTTTGATAAATTGATGCCATTTTCAAGTTCATTCCAATATGACTATCCCGTAGAAATGATCGTCCCTAATTGCATAAAACTGGTATAGTTGATTTTCACAACCTTCTATTCAGGCAAATCTTCACCAGCAAAATCAATAGCTATGGGCAGGAACAGGTTGGTAATCACTTGGTGTCAGGTCTGTATTATAAGATGGATGCATAAGAATCTCTAAACGAACTCCTGTAGCTTCGGGCGAGTCAATATCACAGTATATGATCTGGCGTTGTTCTGATGGAACTTATTTCTCTCCTATTGGCCAAAGTTGCTTTCTACAGAGGGTTAAGTAGCTGACAGTGTGGGTTCGATCTAAGAGTTTTATAGTAAAAGATTTCTTGTTAATCCTGTCAAACACACAGCAAATCCTCCCTGACCAATATTGCCTTGGCCACCAATTGCACCGATGCACTGCGGTTCGACTACAGCCGCGTTTACTTGATTTTGTTGTATGTAAGTGTCCCATTTTCCATTACTAGTATCCAATTTTGTTATGATTCAGCTGCGATTTGCTGATGAAAATTCGGTTCATGAGAATTTTATGCGTTAATTTATGCGGCACCCCCACATTGATCTTCGTTATTGAAAAGATTGTAAACGGTTTTTGTCGTGGGTAATCGAAACAGCGCTTAAATCACGGTTCGACTTGCAGATTTCCATTATTTTGCAGACTTGCAGATTTCCATTAGTTTACCCACATTTTCGACAAGTGATCTATATTTTCCCCCGCCGGGCTTGCATTTTCACCTTTATCGAAATAAATCGCGTATTTTTTCTTTGCTGGTGTCCGTCATTAAAGTGCGCTCAAAAAATACTGAGTCAGGTAATCACGAAACTGTCTGAATAATATTATATCTCATCTTTCGAATGTCATATAGCGTGATCCGTTCATAGTCATGCAATGGGAGTTACAACCATCTTTGGAAAAATAATGGATTTCATTTTACTGCAATCTTATTTTTTTACAAGCTATTCTGTGGTATTTTCCAAGCCGCAATTTATTGGCTATAAATAATCATCAGATACTAAAAATCATATTTAGTGAAATAAGTTGAGCTACATTCCTTGCATAGTAACTGTTGCTGATTAAGTTTCGAGATATAGCAAAACTGGTATCTTTTATAGAAACAAGAAAAATGCATCTCATGGACATTGTTAACACTTTTGCGCCATTTTCATATCCGATGTGAGTTAACAAAAATATTTGGACAAACTTATTTCGAAATTTCATAATGAAGCATCATTCTAGACTACCGGGTTTTGTCAGCGTTGCGAAGCCAACCAACATTCACTCAAAATCGACAAAAATCGGTTGTGAAAGAAGAAAACAACGATCATAAAATCGATGTCAAAAAGGCTGTAACTGAAATTAAAACAATGTCCAGTGATTTGTAGTGTTATTGACCCATGCTAGGCCATTAGTTTCACTCGAATATGTCCAATGTTGCGTGAAAATATTGCTGTCAAAAAGATTTCTTTGCATGGGACACAGCAAAATTTGGTATGGCTTAAAAGAACCAGTGTTAAATGGTCCAAAAGAAATTCGGTGAAATTCAACTGCGGCATTTTAATAGATATCTTATAAGATCATGGTAGATGATGAATCATAGAAAGATACTCAGCAGCAGTCAATTTTATGTGTCTTTCAAGACAAAACAATTTCAACAAAAGTTTATGACGCACGAAGCACTTCGTAGCAAATTGTCGTTAATTTCTTCGGTTCATTTCCATCGCCATTTATTTGCCAAACGTTTTTGGAGAGATGAGGAGAAGTAATCGCCGGACATGGATCATTCTCTACCACGGTAAAAAAAAACGGCTTTTTAGCCACTAAAACCATCACCAGCCATATAACTCTGATTTGGCTCCTAACGATTTCCATTTATCACGGGATATCAAAAAGAAATTTAATAGATCAACATGTTTTGAAGCCTGGAAAGACTTTTAATGCGCTAACAATTAATGCTATGGATTTACATGATTCGGAGTGGAAAGAACAAAGTCATGGCGAAATTTTTTAGCGTATAAGTTTCTATAAATGCATCCGATTGTGATGCAGTATTGCCGATTATCCTTAAGTCTTAGGCATAGTTATTAGAGCGATTCGGTTTCCGAGCGAAGGTACCACATTTTCCTATGAGCTTGGAGTCATTGAACTAAAATTCGTGTAGCTCCTAAACTGGATAAACGACCATTATGGAATATGAAAGGAATAAACTTAAGATTTGTGCGTAAATTTTATGCAAAGTCTAAAACATTGAAAAGTACTAACTTTTAGTAAAAATTTTAATATCCAAACAAAATTCGAAACTTAAATTTGTAAACGTGATAGGTATTTAAGTGAAACGATTGAATTTATATTTAGATAAAAAATCGTTTGAGTGAGGTAATAATTTTCCAGCACAGGCGGTATATAAATTTTAAGCAAAACTTTACAAGTTCATAACTCCCAAACCTGACGTTTAGTAAAAAAATGCTTTAGAATTCGCATAGTCTTTTGTGCGAAGTGAAATGTTCCCAAACCAAACCAGACTGGAAGTGAAATATTCCCAAAAAATACCATACCAAAAATACCAGTTACCCTATTTTTTATACAAGTATATACAGATAAATGGAATAATTAAATTGCTAGCAAATTTTTCCTTCAAAGTTGACTGCATTATTCAAATAATTCAAATAATTTACAAATAATGTAAACGCAAATGTGCTGAATTTTTTAGCCATCTCGATCTGAACGGGCCTCTCTCCGTTTTCGGAAATGCTCCGGGCAACTTTTTAAATTCTTCACTTCTATCAGCAATCTCGATCGACGATGATCACTTAATCGTTCATCTAACAAACTCATAAACATGAATTGAAATATATTTAAGACGGCCTACACCTGACCGCCTCTGTGTCGTCAGATGTTTCAAAGACGAAATGATAAGTTGAGATCCACTTGTAAAGAAAGTAACAAGAAAGTACAATAAAAACAGCAAAAAAAAAAAAAAATAATAATAATAATCATAATAATAATAATATCCACGAAAAGTCTCTCGTTAAGCCCTTGGAAGACTGACAAATCCTTCGGCTGATGATTAATGTTATCATTAGTATTATTGCATTCTTCTGCCTGCGCAGAGAGAGCAAGTATGATAAATTTAGATAATTACCATAATAATACTTGCCTAAACTTAAAATATGGGATGTGAAACAGAAAATTTATGTTTCTATCAGTCTGGCTGGCTTTAATAAAATCATGTTAACAGTTAAATGGAATAAATTGTATCCAAGTAGAATTGTTGTTACATACAAATTCTGAAATCTGAAGTTTTCCAAATTTTCCACTATTGCGAAACTATTGAAATTATAATAAGTACAGAATGTTTACATACGGTTATATTCACAGATGTTGTTTTCCATTAGGCAATATAAAAAGTGGGTGGTTTTCATTCAATGTATTATTTATGTCGTTTCTTTTAACACACTAATCATTATCTACATAGTTACGTGCAATAATTTCAGAGTTTGAATCAGTAATTCCTTGGAGAACCAGATATTTGATGAATAAATTTCCATAAGATCCCAACAGAGGAAAAGGTTTTACTCCCTTTCACAGATAAGTGAAAAGTTAGGGGAAGAAAGAGAGCTATGATATAAATAAAATTGTCTTCAGAGACGAGGCTCAATTCGATATTGATGTCTTCATTAATCTCAAAACTGTCGTGGGGGGGTTCAAAAGATACGAAAGTGGCTATTGGGAAATAAATTCGTTCACAACATATCGTTGTTTGGTGTGAATATTTAGCTAGCAGGATCGGTGGCTGATTAGGTAATAAAAGGTAATTGTGATCTCGATATGAGGTCGTAGTTTTTTGTTTGTACTTAAATTGCAAGATATGGGTATGGGCGACATGAAGTTTCAATAAGAAGGTGCTAAATGTCATAAAATCTGACAAGAAATTCAATTAGTTTACCATATTAACGATCCATATCCGAAAGTGGCATACTTTTCACTAAATAAATAACAATTCAGATGACAGTCTTCCCAGAAATTCGGTTTTAAATATATTAAATGGATAATCCTATACAGGTTTCATCATCAGCAATGCGTTTTATTAATGTGCGGTCGGAATTGAATCTGGCAATTGAGTTTTTGAAGAGAATCGCGCTCTTCGGAACTAATCGAGAGTGGAACACAACAACTTCAGTGGCTATCTCCCTCAAACTTAAACAAGGGTTTCCAGTCCCAGTTGAAGATGTTGACGGGCGAACTTTCTATCCCACCTCGATCATTTTTAAATGCACTGTACCACTCATATAAGTATGTACGTGCTTCTGTAACAAATAGCCTACCGAACTAATTTCAGCGATTCTGCACACGAAATTTCATTTCTAAAATGAAATTAGAGACAAAATTCTGTATTCTTTATTCGAGCACTGTAATCAAAATAAACGACAGACGTGGCCATATTCCGCGTCAATATGGGGGACAGTTATTACCGACAAATAAGCGACAAAAAAATTTTTAACAATCGCTTTAGGCGGGCATATTAAATAAAATGTATGTATTTTTTTTAAAGCCGATCATTTAAAGGATTGAGATTCAATACGAATGTATATGGCAGAGCTATTTAATAATTTACAGGGTGGCCCAGAATGAACGAAGTTGTGTGAATTCCTTATAACTTTATTACTAAAATTTTTTTTTTCTTTTTTTTTAGTATTTTGTAAAGAAGACTTGGAGAATCTATAATGGAGCAATACACAACTAAACAACGTGCTCAAATCGTTGAAATTTACTTTGTAAATCAACGATCCATTGTGTTGACTCAGCGTGTATACCGTCGTCAATTTAATGTGCGGGTTGCACCCTCTCAGTCAACAATAAACCGTCTTGTTGCAAATTTTCGAGAACAAGGAGCAGTAAGGAACCTTCCTGGTGCTGGCAGACGACGAACGGTGCACACGGATGACAATATTCAAGTGGTACAGGAGAGTATTCAGGAGTATCCAGAAACATCAACCAGGAGACGTTCGACACAACTTGGCATCTCAAGAGGGTCGCTGCAGCGAATTTTGCATAGCATAAGAATGTTTCCATACAAAATTCAAATTGTCCAAGAATTGAAACCGACAGATTACCAGCAACGACTTGACTATGCAATTTATTTCCAGCAAAAAGCACAAGAGAATAATAATTTTATTCATAACTTAGTTATGAGTGACGAAGCCCATTTCCAATTAAATGGGTTCGTTAACAAGCAAAACTGTAGGATATGGATACGACAATTACACCCAGTTAAGTGTACTGTTTGGTGCGGTGTTTCTTCAGAAAGGATCATTGGCCCATATTTTTTTGAAAATGAACGAGGTGTTGCCATTTCCATCAATGCTGATCGATATCGGGCCATGTTGGAAAATTTTGTAAGGCCAGCCGTGGAAAACCATCCGCAAATATGGTTCCAACAGTATGGAGCCACAGTGCACACTGCGAGGGCCACAATGGCTCTTTTCGCGACATATTTGGTGAAAGAATAATTTCGCGTACAAGCAATTTTAATTGGCCTCCGCGTTCCCCGGATTTAACCGCTCCAGACTTTTTCCTTTGGGGTTATTTAAAAGGGAAAGTTTATGTTAATAAGCCCAGGACTATTGACGAATTAAAATCCAATATTCGAGACGAAATTAACAACATAACACCGGAAATTTTGCGAAAGGTCATGGAAAATGTGTTGGAAAGAGCACATTTGTTCGAAGCAGAAAATGGTCACCACTTGCGGGATATCATTTTTAATAACTAATCTAAAAATATTCGCCATAAATTTACTGTATTTAAAAAAAAAATTAAAAAAATATGTCTTAAATAAAAAGTTATAAGCAATTCCCACCACTTCGGTCATTTTGGGCCACCCTGTATAAATACGGTTCTTTGTAAAAAATTTCATGCATAAAACATTATAAAAGGTTCCCGCTCTTAACTGCAGTACGGATAAGTGGGACGTTCATAAAAAGCTAAGTTGATCACAAAATTCCTATATTCTGAATATAGAACACCTATAAACAGCAATGTAATATATTAATAAAAATATAACCCACAATCAAATAAAATTTAAATATAGTACAATTCATTTCCTCAATCATCATACCACTTATTATTCCATACCACTAGGAACGAAATGTAATTACAAGACTTTAATGTCTTACATACGTTATGTATGTGCGATAGGCGAAAGTTTGCTTAATTCTCATATTAAATCTGTTAAAATAATGAGGTAATTACGGTGTAACATTCATGCATCTTTACACTTTGGTTCTAGGTAATAAACTACACTAGGCTACATTTTTAAATAACCGCAAAACCACCGACATCAGCTTGGCATAAATATAGGTTATTTCGTTGTTATTTCGATACATAAAAGCAGCGCTGAAATTACTTTTTCACACACGAACGATGCCACTAAAGAACGCTGCCAAAATATTATATACTCGGCACAAAGAACGTGAGGTGGGTTACAACAGGTAATAGGTAGTCAAGTAGCCTGATTGTTTCTATAGCATAATATGTAAGTGATATAAACAAACCAGCTTACCTACACGAGGAGGGAGTACGTCGATACATTCATGATGAGCATGTAACTTATTGTACACATTTTCAAAATGTGAACTAGGGTGAATATGTGCACTGTATGTTTTATACTGATGGTAATTGACAACCTGAACATTTCCAGCTTCAGAGCAGCAGAAAATAGGATAAATTGAGTTTGTATTGTATTGCTGTTTATAGACAATTTAAAAATATGCACTCGGGTCAAGCAGATGTTGGTAGATTCAAAATATATCAATAACATCACACCCTATCGCTTAGTAATTCTTGTGCAGTGCGATGAAGTTAATGAGGCGAGAGAACATTCCTCCTTCTAGAGGCGATGGTTTTGTTGGTTGCGAGTGTGTGTGCTACGATGTTGCCATACTTTTATAATATGCAAATTCTTATACACTTTTATGAGAAAGGCACTTCGTGCCATTATCGATGTAATTAACACAAAAATTACTTCCACTTTTATTACAATATAAAACAGTAATAAATTAAGTGGGAAGCATCAGGTAGTGTTTAAATATAAAGAATTAAAAAAAAATATATCAAAGAGGAAAACAAAAGGAAGGCGAATTTTTCAACTAAGAAAAGGGAAATCTTGTGGATCGATTTCTCTACAAGAAACGTTGCATCACAAATCAAGTTTCCTATCAGAGAAGTTGCCTTATGCAGTTAGATTAAACTTCCTATTCAAAAAGTTTTCTCATGGTCTAACATGGTCTAAAGTTGTGCCGGTTAAGACTTTCTTTTATCTTTGACATTTGGATAAAGTTTCTTGTCTGAAAATGTATCCTTTACACTAATATTTTTTCTGAAAAATATTCCTATGCAAAAGATTTTTTGTACGAAAGGTTGTTTTGTAGATGAACCTATTTATACGAAATAATACCTGACATACGAACAATGGAGTAAGATGTGTTTCCTCCCAGAAGATCCTTAATATGAAAAAAAAAAAAATATTTCTTCCGTGGAAGCGGATTTCTAAACAAAATGTTCTTTTAAAACCGTTCTTTTACAGAACAAAATGTAAAAAACCGAAATGCATGTAAAACGATTTTTTTGTACAATGCCTCCCTAAAGAAGAAAAACGCAAGAAAATTTGAGAATTTTTGTAAAATAGGTCATATGAATGAACTTTTCTGTAATCAAATTTTTTAAAAAACAAATTGGCTTCTTGTTGTTATTGCTCTGTATTAGAACATTGCTCTATATAAGAACTTTTTTAAAAACAATTTCTCAAAGAAAAGGGCAAACCATATATAAAAAAAAGTTGCCCGAGGACAAACTTTTCTATAAGAAAAGATTATATTCTATAAGAAAACCTATTCGAAGAATGAACTTTTCTCCGAGTAAAGTCGTAAAAACAAAAAACAAACTTTTCTGCATGAAAAATCATCTCATAGATGAAATTTTCAATAGATGAACACCTCCATAAAGAACGTCGTCCTAAAGATGAACACTTTTATGACGACGCCCCATATAAAAAATTAACAAGAATATTAGTGCTATAGATGTACATTTTCATAACAAAATTAGTTTAATGTATGTATAAAATTTTCTATATGAATAGTAGCCTGTACACAAACTAATGGATGAGAATAGTGTGTGTATAAGACACAAACTTCTCAAAGGTCGTTCTATATACGAACCTTTCTATAGGAAACCCGTTTTAAGAATAGTCGCCTTAAAGACATCACTAGGACACACTTTTCTGTAAGTAAAGTTGTTCCAATTTCGAACTTTTCTAGAAGTAAAGTTGTTTCAAAGACGAACTTTTCTACAAGAAAGGTTTTTAAAAGGACGAATTTTTACAAAACAAAGCTGTCAATACGTCGAATTTTTCTATAGGGATTGTTGTCTCACGGACGAATTTTTCTATAAGAAAAGTTGATTCAATTTCTCTATAAGAACGACGAACAATTCTATAAGAAAAGTTTCCAAAAAGAACTTTTCTATTGAAAACATTGTCCAGAGAGCGAAATTTCATTCATTTCATTTCATTGTATTAGAAACATTGCCCGGAGGACGAAATTTTCTACAAGAAAAATTGTCCCGATGACGAATTTTTCTATAAGAAAAATTGTCCCGAAGATGAATTTTTGCATAAGAAAAATTGTCCCGAAGATGAATTTTTCCATAAGAAAAATTGTCTCGAAGATGAATTTTTCTGTAGAAAAATTGTCCCTATAAGAAAAATGGTTCTATAAGAACCAAAGAACCAAAGAACGAATTTTTCTATAAGAAAAATTATTCAAAGGACGAATTTTTCTGTACGAAAAATTGTCCAAAGGACGAATTTTTCTGTACTAAAAATTGTCCAAAGGACGAATTTTTCTGTACGAAAAATTGTCCAAAGGACGAATTTTTCTATAAGAAAAAAAGAACGAATTTTTCTATAAGAAAAAAAGGACGGATTTGTCTACAAGAAAATTGTCCACAGAACGAATTTTTCTACAAGAAAGTTGTCCAGAGGACGAATTTTTCTATAAGAAAAATTGTCCAAAGGACGAATAAGAAAAATTGTCCAAAGGACGAATTTTTCTATAAGAAAAATTGTGCAAAGGACGAATTTTTCTATAAGAAAAATTGTCCAAAGGACGAATTTTTCTATAAGTTGCCCACAAGGCGAATTTTGTTTATAAGAAAGTTGTCCAGCGGACGAATTTTTCTATAAGAAAATTGTCCAGAAGACGAATTTTTCTACAAGAAAGGACGAATTTTTCTATAAGAAAAATTGTCTAGAGGACGAATTGCCTTGGTAATAATTATCCCCAAGACGAAGCAAATTTATAAGAAAAAAAGACAAAAATGTGTGTGGAAAATTTCATCTGGAGGATTTAAAGGAATTTCTGGTTAACAACTGCGCTTCGAGATCGTATGTTGTATAAATTTGTTCAGACATCATCATTTTAGGAACATCGAATGTG
Source organism: Philornis downsi (assembly GCA_019455685.1). NCBI lineage: Eukaryota > Metazoa > Arthropoda > Insecta > Diptera > Muscidae > Philornis > Philornis downsi. Next base: position 806,767 of record JAHXMU010025795.1, on the reverse strand, counting down.
ATATATTAGTTATTATACACTTTTTCCATCAACCTGTTGTTTTAGAAGTTTTTTATAAAAAGTTGGCAGATAATAACTTTAGGAGGTAATATTTCTATGGAGATAATATTTCTATTATGCATCTTTCTACTCTAACAATAATAACCTTTAAGCTCTTGCTAAATGTGTATAAAGGGGCTAAATGAAATGGGAATAAAACACAGTGTATAAAACAAAATCTAAAAACATCTACGTGCTCAAAATAATGTTGGAAAACTAAAAATACATCACTATACTAAAGGAAGAAGAGATATGGTGGCGAATTATTAAGCCATACATAATGATGATATAATTATTACCAAAGCGAAAATCCTTGCGTCTATTGTTGTTGCTATTGTATCCATTACCCACCGCCGATCCACCATTATGATTTGAAGTCTTTACACGTAATACGCGAGGTTGAGCCAAACGCTTAATGCGCCTTAATAAATCACTAACGTATGCGATATTACCAACAACCTCGTTGTGAGTGAAAGCAGGAGCTGTAGTAGTAGTAGTAGCATTAGCCATGATAGTAGTGGTAGTAGGATTAAAGGATGTTTGAGTGTTTGCATACACCATCGCGGAATGTTTTGTGAATTTATGAGCAGTAGCGGTGGTTATGCCGTTGGCTGATATGAAGGTTTTCCCTGTTGAAGCAATATTAGTAGTAGTAGTAGCAGTATTCGTTATAGTTTTGAGTATTGGAGGAGTAATAAAACGTTTGTTAATGAATTTTTCGTTATTTTTGTTTTTTGTTTTTGTTTTTCGTTTCCATGTGTGTATGCAATTAGTAGCAGATATGTTAAGATTATTAGTTAAATCCAAACCATCGTAATTACGAAGCAGATTGATGATGGTACATACACACAAATGCAGCGTTAAGTTTTTAATATCGGGGAAAAGCATTTAAGAAGATTAATATGTTGTTAATTCCTAACTTAAAATGGCGTACATAAATATTATGTGGTGCCACAATATAATGTGACAAACATAAAAAACCCATTTAGGATTTCTATGTGAAATTCATAAAAAGAGTTATGTCTGTACTCACTTTTTACTCTTAACCAGGTGTAGGCAGATTTTTCACCAGCTTCATTCACAGCTAAACATTGAAACATTGCTGAATCTTCGAGCGAGAGATGCTTAATGTGTAGAGAATTATCTTCTGTTATAGAATATCTGTAAGAAAGGGGCAACAAAAAGAAGAGTATATAAGTAAGGAATGACTTCAAAGTGGGATTTGGCATTTCTCCCGACCTTTTCATTTCCCGGGAAACGTGAATTTAATAATTAAATCGCTGGTCGAATAACTAAAAAACAACAGCCACGAAACAACAGCCGAAAACCGGTTTCCTGACATAGTCGAATGTTTCAACATTTAGGCTATTTTGGTCTCTTTTCCTTTCTTTTTAATCCATTATAGTTAGGAAATTCCAAATCCAAGGCCCATTGCGCTGCTAAGTTTATAAGCAATGTATAGGGTGGCGCATAAGCAACGTTAAGATTTAATCAGTGAAAAATGTTGGATTTAAGTCTTTTTTCGTCTCTTTACAGAATTAACTTAATAATACTTGGGAAATTTATGACGGAAAGGCTCAGCACCGAACAAAGAACCAAAGTGGTTTAATTTAAACTAAAGTCAGCATTTGATTATTCAGATCATATAGAAATTTCTTTCATGTTCAAAATGCTCCTAGCGCTCCAACAATATACCGATTGGTTCAGCGTTCTGGGCAACAAGGGGAAGTCTGTGATCTTCCGCGTGCTGGAGGACCTCGAGCAGTTCGAAATGAAGTGACCATTGCTTGAGTGCAAGCAAGTACTGAGGAAAACGCCGAAATTTCCACCAGGCGACGTTTTCAGCAGTTAGAGATGTCTAGGAGGTCTTTGCAAAGAATTTTGCATATGTTACATCTTTTCCCATATAAGTTCACAAATGATACACAAGAATACATTCAATATAGTCGCTGTTAACGTTATTTATGCGCCACCCTTTACAAATGTAATTTCATAATTGACAGCTCTCTCCTGTCTATTCGAATGGTGCAATTTTTCTCCCCCTATTCCATACAAAGATAGAAACATCACAAAATTGCGTTATTGTCACACGCCTACTCTATAAGCAAAAATTAAACAATAATTTTTGATATTCTAACTACAGATCTGGGCGATGATTCAACAAGATGATAAATAGATCTTTTTTTGCCCCTAAAAGTACGGATTTTTTCTACTTCTTCTGTGAGGGAAATGTACACTGAAACTTTTCATAACTATAGTTTTTTTCCACTTAATTTAGGCGATAATCAGCCAGTCAATTTATATTTACATTCTATGCAAAAAGTAACGGAAATTGATCATTCAATCATTTGGATTGTTGAAATATTTTTTTTTTGTTAAGTTGGCACAACTGCCCTGTATACTGGCGCCGAATTTGAGCATGGTTTCAACAATGGTTTTGTCTCAAATTTTGTATTAGTAATGGAATTTGGCGTACCGAAAAGGTGAAAATGCTACAGAAGGTTTAGGGTGAATCGAATTTATCAATATTACGTACATATGCAAGTACTGTCCCTCCAAAAACGGTCGAGATATGATGGCAAATTATCTCGATTAGGTAGAGCATAAACTTTTTTAAATAAAGCTAGCGCCGAATTTAAGGAAATGCTGACTGAAAATTGTTATGTAAGTTTCAGACGTATATTCGCTGAACTTTCTGTGTCTCATCAATGGATTCGTAACTTTTTCTTTGGATATAAAACATGTCCGCTTCGAATAATTCCAAAAGGCCCACATTTTATTGGCGGTAAAGGCCGCTAAAGATATGCTAGAAAGAGTCAACTCCGACAACACAACTGAACCGTAACAGAAAGAAACACGTCAAATTCAATAAAAAGTCAAAGTAAAGCTGTTTGTTTTCTTTGGTTATCGCGGTGTTATGCAGTTGATATTCGTTCCAGAAGGTCAAGTGATAAATAAAGAATATTATCTGTGCGTTGTGGGGAATTTGAAGCCACAAAATTTGTCGAAAAAACTAATTCGACAAACATTAACAGAACAATAAACATTTTCATCTGACATGGTTCCGACTGATTTTTTCCAAAACTCCAATTACTGCGTCGAGGCTCTCTTTTCAGGTACATAGAAAACATTAAAGAGAATTTGCGACGAAGACTAAGAAGACTAAGACTAAGAAGAAGTTTTATCCGGAAAACACGTTTCAAATAACTTCAATGATTGGATTATAGGTATATTATTTCGGAGGGCCCTACTTTAAAGTCAACATAATAAATTTGAATGTTTTGTATTTTAATGATCAATTCCCGGTAATTTTTTGACAGAACTCGTATGTACAGGGGTCGGGGCTCGAAGTGTTACCAATTAAAAATAATGTAAACATAAATGTAAACATTTCAAATTTGTGGCTTCATGAACCGCCTTTAGCACTTATAATAGCGTTAGGTTTGTCTGGGAAAGTTTCACACGCTGCACGACTGTGGCCTCATGATATTTTGTCCCATTCTCGATGTAGCGTGTTATTTAAGATATTAACCATTCCATATTTTTTAGTTCATACTTTGGCCTCCAGAATGGACTCTATGGAAAAATTTATTGGGTTTAAATCCGGAGAATATGGTGGACATCGTTGTGGCAAATGAAGCTGGGAACTTTTTTTTATAAAAAAAAGGTGGGGTTTCACCGGTTTTATGGGATGCTACCGATTCTTGTTGAAACATCCAATGGTTTATACCTAATTGTTTACATGCCTACGGTAACAAAGCATAATTTAAAATCGTTTTATATTAGATTTGTTGATTTAGCTTTATGCCCTGTTTAATGAATAGGAATGGTAAACGTCCTGCAGCTGTTAACGTAGTCCAAACCATCACTGATACAGGTTTCTTCCGCAGAGTAACTCGCTAGTCTAAATTGTCTCTTGATTTTCATTCTAACTAAATACAATTGTCTGCTTATATATTGTTGAACTGTAAAAATTTTTCATAGTAAAAAACCAAATTTTCAACTCCCACCAACGTGCGAAAGGTGTTTCAACACTTTTGGTTTTGCCAGGTGAATTGCCTTTTCAGCAAGTGTAAAATTTTGCATTTTTTGTATTTTGTAGGGCTTTAATCGTAGTATATTTTTTGACACGCGCCCCATGCTACCAGCAGACACATTAAAATCTTCCGCCAACTACGCCTTATTATGGATTACGTTCAACTCTGTCCTTCACCTTTCTAAGCATTTCTGACTGAGTTGCTATTTTTGGATGTCTATCTTTATGACGTTTTTAATGCTGGTATCATTGGTACAGGTGATTATCCAATTTTTGTTTACATGTAATCACTGTAGTTCATTAATGATGGCCAGTTGTAATTTTCCAGCCAAATACCAAGTAACAACACTATTGTGTTTGAAGTCAATTTTGATAAATTCTTTTTAACTGCGAAGCAAAATAATATACTTTCGTGGACTTATAAAAAACATAAAAAACTGACGTTTGCCTAAAAAGTCGAGCGCCTACTCCGATATACAATTTTTCTAAGTGTGTGATGTGTGATGCAAAATAATAATTACAAAAAACAATTACAATGTCACTTGCAATATAATCAGAAAGGAGAATGTCAACCTCATTAACCTCATTTTTGATTTTCATCCATATCCATGATATCTCACTTTACTTTTCGTTCTATTCTACGATGACACTTTCTCTACTTACTTTTCATTTTTCAAATCCACCGGCTCCCCATTTCGAAACCATGTCACTGCCGGCTGAGGATCTCCTATAACGTCACAGGCTAGTGTGACAAGAGCACCTAATTCGCCATAGGATTCTTGACGCATGGGCGTAAAAAACGTTGGCGGTTCAAGTATCTCTATGTTTGCTTTTGACGTTAGAGTTTTGTAGCCACCGCTACGCAAACGCACTTGACACGCATATTCACCCGAATGCGTTAGATTCACCGACAACAGGGCCAACGACCTGTTCCAGGGGTCATTCAACGTGTGCGCTATTTCAGCATTCTCAATGGGAATGCCGTCCTTAAACCACAACGTCTCCAGCTCATGCAATGGCCGGGCATTGGCAATGCACTGCAATTCGGCAACTTGTTCGCCACGTTTGAGTTTCATATCCTGCGGATGTACAATAATTTCCGGAGGCACCTCAATGTACGGATCTCCGCTCACATTCAGATGTATGAAGGCACTGTTCTCCTCCTTGCCCAGTTGCGTGTTTATGGCACGTGCACGATAGGCTTTACGATCTGCCTCATCGGTGCTGAGTATAATCAATTGATTCGCTTTGGTGACAGCGTATTTAATATCATAATTCAGGGGGCCATCCACTGTTTGCCACATGACGGATGGCGCTGGAGCCGAATCTATGGCAGGCAAATCAAATATGGCCGGATGGCCTGATATAACATTTATGCGGCCCTCGGTTTTATTGTTGAATGTGCCCATATCTGTAACAGCAAATAGAGAAGGAAAAAATTAAACGAATGAAATAAATAACGTAGAATTAAAGCATAAATTAAGGCAATATAGACATTTATTTGTGGGGAAGCATTCTCATTGTTACAACGGCATAGTAGTGTTAACGTTTATTCATTGTCCTCCCGCCTCACTAACCATCAGAGGACTATCATTTGTTGGCGATTAAATGACATTACATTATGGTGCTTTATTGTGGCGTGTTTCTTGTGGTGTCACGCCAGCCAGGCAAAAGTCAAAGATTCCAACCAGTCATTTCGCCCTCTCCATCAAACAGTCGTCATCATGCTGTGTCTGCACTAATTTTAGCATTACGCATACAATCACTAACATGGTTAATGTGTAGGAATATGCAATCAAGACTAGCGTAACGCAGAAATCGGATTTCGGTTTGCTAGGATATTTGTAATTGATTCCTTCTAAGAAAATATATTCCAAGTGTTTTAATTATAAGCCAAATGTTTTTGGCTGCTCGGTGACCCTTAAAAAGTACTATTCTCTTATTTATTACGACATTTTGTGGCATTGCGATTGAGCAATAAATATTCTGCGTCATTGTCCGTTAAATAACGTGATTGTTCGCTAATAACTTCTTACACCGCCAATTGGCTTGAGAACTGTGTGCTGTCCATGACCACAGGTAAAGTAAGATACAAGCGGAAGCTTTGGTGGCAAAAATACTTCTTCAGATTCTGATCCGCTTTCCAAAAATAGTGGTTAATGGATTAAACTTTTTGGAAAGCATAAAAGAATAATTGCCATGACAGCGAAAATGTAGCATTATCCGATAATCTATTTGTTTGCCAAATCCAAACTTTTTCGATCTGGTCCGACACAACACATCGGCCAACAAGTCCAGGGATTGACATACAAATGTCGCATCCAACAAAAAATCGATATTCTTTATAGAAATTGGCTACCTTCAAACGACGGCTCTCAAACTTTCACTTCGTTCAGATCATTTTTGTTTGAGTGACAGTAATATAGGTGACATCACTTTTATTTTTTTGTACACAGTAGAAAAAACGAATTTCATGTGCTGATCATTCGCTACTTTTTGATGGCAATGGTTTGAAAAAAGTTATGGCAACTCTTCTCCATCGAAGACAATGATTTGCCGACGACTGCTGATTTTGAGCGAGGCCGTATTGGCACCTATGAAGCAAAACGCAATGGAAGTTCAAAAGAAATGATTACTACAGAAAGTGTCAAAAAATCTGTACTTTGTTCCACATAATTAAAAATTGAATATCTAAAGAACATCGTAAAGATATTAACGGAGAGTGCATTTACTGTTATGCGTGAAAATTTGCACATGAGAAAAATGTCTCCCAAATGGGTACCGCGTCCGCTAATCAGACGGCATGTAATAATGGTCGAAACATGGTCCGACAACTGCACTTCTGAATTGAATATATAGCCCACTTAGCGGAAAGGATGTTGAGAAAAATGTGTGAAAGGTGACAAAAATGTCCGAGTCGGCCGTTAAGGTTATGGCGATCGCATTTTGGGTGGTCCATGTACATCGATTACCCTGAAGAAAAAGGAAGAAAAGTGAAAAGCAAGTGAATAGTTTGAAAACATAAATCAGGAAAAGAGCCCACAAATTTCGAAGAAAAAAGTGCTCCTTGTCACTAATCCATGGCTGCATTGAAAAAATTTATCAATTGAAGTTCGGTTGCTGCCCCATCCAGCATTTTCTCCAGATCCAGGGTGGCTATTATCTATTTGAGAATCTTAGAAGGATGTTTCTATGCTTCTACCAAAAAGCCTCAAAATTGAAGAGAAACGTTGGACTGGCTGAATAGCTCTTGAAGGAGATTATGTGAACGAATACAATAATATATAAATATAATATACCTATATAAATTTCTCAGAAAAACAAATGGGTTTCCTTCCTTAGTCTTATTGATCTTATTCTATTCTTATTCTTATTGATCGATAATGTACTTTGTCCCTTCAAAAGAATGATAGAATTAAAAAAAAAGACTCCTTAATAGATAATATGATGTAATCCACAGGATGAACAAACAGTCACTATCTAGATAAAAAAAATTAATAATCTGTTCATATGCGAAAATTTCAAATTTTGTTTGTGTTAGATTTGGAACTTGTAGATTTGGAATAATATAATATTACAGTACCATTTTCGGAAAAGTTTGTTGAATTAATCAAGGCTTTTACAATTTCACGGCAAAATTTAAGATAATTTAGGGAACGGTTGAGATGTGAGACCTGGAATATTTCAATGAAGTATCCCGTAGCATCATCCGCACCTGTAGCCCTAAAGAGACACAGATTCACCACTGTAGGGATATTAAACGTGCTTTTTAGCTCGGTTTGGGATAAATTACGTTTAAAGTCCGCAGTTGACGTTGGTATCAATATGAAAAAAACCAAGCAAACTCAACATTTTGAATAATTATTGGTAAATTGTTAGTTATAATAGGTCTTCTTAAGTTTTTAATATACCGAAGCGCTCAAATGATCCAGCCTCATCTTAACCCATTTCGGATCATGAAATTTAAATACATGTTACACCCTTTAAAGGCTAAAGAAAGAAAAAACATTGTTCCAAAAACGTGAAATTTCTTTCCGAATTTTATAAAATGGTACTAAAATTGTAAGCAAATTAACCCTTTATTGTGCTATGTTGCATTTCTTTGAAACAGTACAATTGTCTGTCGAGATTTTAACGCCTAGACATTTTTTATCAGCATTATTGGCAGGTTTTTAATTATAACATGTCTTCTTGAGTTTTTAATTTACCGAGGCGATCATACGATCCAACCTCTCATTTTAATCCATTTCGGACCATCGAACTAAAATACATCCTGCAGCCCTTAAAGAGTTAAGAAAGAACAAGCATCGTTCCAAAAACGTGTGAAGAGTTTCAGAATTTTATAAAACAGTACTAAAATCTACAATTTTTCTTCAAACCATGAGCGGTGGTGGATTTAATGCGAATTTCGTAAAAGTGATCAAGCTTTCTTTTTACTTGGTTGTAATTTTCTCAAACAGAAATATAGCATTTATAAATTCATTTGTCATTGTCTCAAATACTAAAGGATATTTTTTTAATTTTCATTTATCTTACCATAAATTATAAATGTTGACCTTTTTAATAATATAAATGGAAAATCTCAATTTTATTTGGAGTTTTCTCAAATATAAAAGGAATGCTCTCATTTTCAATTGGAAATGGTGTAGTAATTTTATAGGCAAAAAGAAATGGTAAGAATAGCTGATGCTTATATAAACCTAATGCCTAATGGCTAATCTTTAGACTCCAAAGCTGATAGATTGGCTGGTTTTTTAATAGACAACTTTTCTTACATCTCATGAATGAAACGTAGGAGAACTTCAGAACTTGTTATTCAGTGAGAATGAGGTAACAACAGCTCAAATAATGATAGGTGGCTGCATCAGGGATTGAACCTACGATCATCATTGCCATCGAAATAGAAATGCTCATTGGAAGACTTATTTGCAATGTTGATGTAATATTAGAATATAAAAAACCGGAACCGGTTTGTTCCATTTCGGTGTTGCCAATTAAAAATACTCTGTGAAAATGTCAGATATTCGTAACATACGATGGTCACACGCACACAAACCGACCCATTTACATGTGGCCTCATACAAGTATTTATAAACAAATGTACAAGTAAACTAATTAATTTAACTAACTGCCAGTTAATTGTTAATCATCGTAATCACCGTCAGCGCCACATGAGCTACAACCAAGACGCTGAAGTGCCTGTACTAAGACGTTTTACATATGTACATATGTGCTTGTATGCGTATACATTGGAATATTCCAACGCCCCTTCATTCGAGCACAAATGACACAGCAGTGACGCCGACCTCTTTTTCTCTTCAATATTTATGGTTTTTGCTTAATGCAGCACTTCTTGACTCTTGTGATCAACTTCAATTACTGTGGAATATTTTATTGTTGAAATTAAAGGAAACAGAAACAGCGGGACGTGAACGTGATAGCCACTGTCTCTAGTGTCACATCACTACGTGTGACACATTTGGGAAATGAGTAGAGTGTGCAGGCAGGCAGGCAGGCAGGGTTTAATTAAGTGTCACTTAATAAATGCTACTAATTGTTTAGGTCGCATAGAAGTCTTTGAATGCCGTTTTATGGATGTTTGTGCGAGCCTTAATTTAGAGGAAGAAATTGAAGAAGTTGACACCAATGTAGGGTTGGGGGTTATCATACTTGAGATCTGTGGACAGCTTGTTTTCTCACACCCAACTTCGGGGGAGATTTAAATGGTTGTAACACATATCACGTGAAACAATTTGATTCTAATATTACAGAAAAGTTATATCGTTAATAATTTAGTTATCCAAAAAATGGTGAAACTGCCAAGATATCAGGTATGCGGAGAAACTTACGGATTAAGAAACAGTGTTATATTTCGCATGTCCTAGTGGACTACATTCAAATAGATCGTATAATAACATAACGTTTTCCAAAATATAATACCTGTTACTGAAAGGTGAGGTAATTTGTTGTTTCTTTAGAAAACTCGTTATTAACTATTTCATCGCTTTCAAAGTATGTCTCGACGGTGTTACCAAGAAAAAGAAAAGTATATTTCAGAGATTCGATGTATCGGTACAATTTCAATTGAAAACTGATCTCACTTTTTATACACAGTAGAGTATTACGTTGTTGAAATCATAAAGTGCGGCATTTGCGAATGATATTGCATTGTTTTAATTGAATGTCGTTTACTTGTTAAATCATTTGTCATATAGAGAATGAATTAACTTTCTTCCTAATATATAAATTTTGAATAAACAATGAGTAATTTGCGCTACAAGCTGACTTACAGACCTCCAAGGGGTGACACCCGAAAATGCTGGATTGTAATGCATGTCACGGACACCTGCTAAAGTGAGACATAAAAAACACAGACGTTTGGCCTTATGGGACATCAGCATCGCCAATTTGAATGAATCTTACAGCCTTCGAAAGGTCAATAAGTTTCAGAAAAAAAATTTAATGATATGCAATTTCTTAATAAGTAATTCTAAGCAAAAAGCAGATTTACAATGCTTTATTTCATGTTTCAGATGGAAAAAGATGTAACATATGTAAAATTCTTTGCATCTTTAACTGCTGAGAACGTCGCCTGGTGGAAGTTTCGGGGTTTTCTTCAATACTTGCTTGCAATCGAGCAATGATCACTTCATTTCGAACCGCAGGAGGTCTTCCAGCATGCGGAATATCATAGATAGCCCTTTGTTCCCCAAAACGCTGAACCAATCGGTAAATTGTTGGAGCACTGGGAGCATTTCGAACATAAAAGAAATTTCAATATGACCTAAATAATATAATGCTGACTTTAAAGTAAAAGCGAATAACTTTGGTTTTTTGTTCTGTGTTGAGCCTTCCATCATAAATTTTCCAAGTATTATTTAGTTAATTCTGTAAAGGGACGAAAAAATATATCGAATTTTTTCTCCCTCGAATGTCTTCGGTCGCTTTTAATTCACTTTACTTCACTTAATTTACTTTTGCGAAAACAACCACTACGTGTTTCTTTCCTTGTCTTCCCTTTGTTCAAGAGACGGCGATACCAAAATATGAAAAAATAAGAAAATTCCAACAAAAATTCAAAAAAAAAAAAATTATTTAATTTTTCTTCAAAAATATTTATATATTCATCAATTTCTATTTTATCTCCTTCAAAGTAGTTCTCCGCGGATATAATACACTTGTGCCAGCGTTTCTTTCAATCCTCGAAGCAGTTCTAATATTCACTTTATTGTATGTCTTTGAGCTCTCTCAGCGATTCGGTTTTTGTCTTCTCAATCGTCGCAAAACGGCGTCCTTTCATGGGTCTCTTCAATCTTGGGAACAGAAAAAGGTCCCACGGGGCCAAATCTGGTGAATACGGTGGTTGAGGCATGATAACGGTGTTGTTTTTGGTCAAATAACTCCGCAAACTGTCCATAACTTTAAGGTAATACTCCTTATTTACCATACGACCTTGTGGTATAAACTCCTGATGCACTACGCCATGGTAGTCAAAGAAAACAGTGAGCAAGTCTTTGACATTTGATCGGACTTGGCGTGCTTTTTTGGTCTTGGCTCTGCTGGACTCTTCCATTGGGACGACTGGGCTTTGGTTTCGATATCATAATCATATACCCTTGATTCGTCATCAGTTATGACCCTTTTGTGCAAATTTGGATTATCGAATTCAACAATTCCTGAGCGATGCTCACGCGATGTTGTTTTAGGTCAAAATTCAGCAATTTTGGTACAAACTCCGCTGCCACACGCTTCATGCCCAAAATTTCCGAAAAGATTGCATGGCATGAGTCAACCGACATGCCCACATCCTCAGCAACTTTTCTAATTGTGATTCGGCGATTTCCATAACAATTTTCTCCACTTTTTCAACATTTTCATCGGTTGTTGTAGTGCTGGGGCATCCAGAGCGAGCATCGTCATTCACATCTTCTCGACCTTCTGTGAAAAGCTTGTACCACTTGTAAACATTTTTTGACCCAGAGTACTCTCACCGTATGCCACTGTCAACATTTCAAGTGTTTTTGAGCACTTAATTCCATTTTTTACGCGAAATTTGATGCAACTTCTTTGATCCATTTTTTTCGATAGCACAAAATCGCCGAACACGCAAAACACTTGTCTAATTTATGCCTCTCACAAACAAACTAAACATGCTATGTGGATAAAACCGTCAACATGTCTTCGACACAAGTGTACCAGTAATAAAAAAAAAATAAATAATAATAATAATAAATTGCCTTTATTTTTTTTTTAACTCACCGCGCACATCGACTCTGTTCCGCTATTGAAACATTATCAAAAAAAAAAAAATATTTTGGTCCGGGAATCTGAAACGCAAATATAATTTTATGCAGTTTCGTTTCTTAAACTGTATCATAACTGGCGCCGAACTGCGAAAGTAAAGATAGTTCAAGCAATTTATTTTCTAAATTTATGATACCAGGCTTTCAGAAATTATTACATGTGTTAGAAAATTTTGTTTAATTTTGAATTGAAAAACTTCAAATTAAATAAGAAGAAACTTCAGAAACTGACTCAGAATCAAAAGTGTTCTTAATTTCCTTGCGGCTGTATAAATCATCATCAAAAGTGTTTTGTAATGTCGTTTTGGATGTAAAGACTATTGCAGCGATTGTGCTACAATAAGAAATTTAAATAATTTTTTTAATCAATGTATTTCAATTACTTCTTCTCTCTATTGTATAGAAAATTCAATTTTACATTATTATATGCTTATAACTAATTTGGTTTGAAAATGATAGACCGTAAATGACCTCCATGCTCAGTCACACATGTGTGACATCTGAGCAGAAAATTATTCACTGCGGCCTAAAAGGTTGAAGTCGAGGTCACCTCACTTATTGTTCTAACGGGCGGCTTCAATTCAGGCAAATTCTTTGGTTTCATTTTGTACACCTCTTGCTAACATAACCCCATAACAAAAGTCTAATGCAGTCAGGTCAGGTGACTTTGGAGGTCAGCGGAAAGTGGAGTTTCTGGATATTAATTTGTTTGGGAATTTTCGTTGGAGGTTCGCCATAACCGGTCTGGCTATGAGTGCAGTTGCCCTGTCTTGCTGGAACCAAATGCTGTTGAATCGGCGACTATCTGGGTTAAAAAGACTCCTTTAATACCTTAAATAACGGTCTCGCTCTCCCCGTTTTGTGTTTATTGCATGATTCATGCTCCACCCTGAGTGAAGCAGAAATAAACTTCAATGTAATTTTGATACGATTGTCGCCATCAGGATACCAATTTTGTACATTTTTAATTCAGATTTAGGAAACTAAAGCAAATCAAAACTATTTTCGAATTTGATTTCGTTTTGCTGATGGCCCCCATTGCTGTGACCTAAATTAAATTCTGTAGTCTTTAGAATTTCCTAGTCTAAACTTCATGGTAAACTTCCATTCGACCAATTTCATTCAATGCTGGAGAAACACATAAATGAACATTCGTCTACCATAAACAATCGAAAACTTTTAAGAACTTTAAAACTCTCATTTTACCCCGTCTACATAACTTAAATGTTTATTTGCCATTTCTCTGTTGCAAAATCCCGAAGCACAAACATTTCTTTCAGTGCATAAAAGGCATACAAATGAACATTCGTTTATCGTAAATAATCCAGTTTTAAAAACTTATTCATAACTCCGACATCCAATTCAGTCTCTTTTCTTTTTTTGTTGCCTTTATTGCACATATGCGTTCTGTTTTAAAAATTAAAATGCTACGATATGAAATTTCACATAGATTTAAATACTCACATGCAACAACTACATCAATTTTTTCGCTAAATATTGAGCCGGCATCATTTTTTGCAATGCATTTATAACTGCCGGCATCGTCACGTTGGGTATTCAATATTCTCAGATATTGACTGGATGAGTAATCACCTTCGGGTATCCCATTTTTCAACCAACGATATGTGGGTTGTGGATATCCTGCAAAGAGAAATAGAAAACGGAGAAGATGAAATACAAAAAAAAAAAAAAACGAATTTTTATTAACAATAAATAAATAAAAATGCAATTGCAAAAGAAAAGGAAGGAAATGGTTACACACAATGCTGTGCAATACAAAATGTTATGAAGACGTGCCTCACATACTTATGTATGTATGAACGTCACTATACGTACTCGTATACGTAAACGTGGTGGGTGGTGGAGTACGAATCGATCGACGGATTGGTTGGCAGCAGGAATTTTAAACTATTTCTAAATAAAATAAACAAAATAAACGACGTACAGTTGCAGGCAGTCTGCAACCACAATAACAACATTTCACATTCCTCCGCCCCTAGCCGGCAAAACCATTTTCTTTATTTGCAATTGAAATGGCACCGACACAATAGGATAATACACGCTTTTTTCTTTGCCACATATGAAAGATTCGTCTTTAAAAAATCATACAGATAAGTAGCCGGAGAGGAGAATAAACGAGTGGTGTGAAAGGGAGGAGAAGAGGGGGAAGAGTAGTGCTTAGTAAAGGATAGCACACGAGTATCTAAAATATGTTTGCAGGGAAAACGTGCATGTGCATTTTAAATGTTCCTTTGGTCTCCTTCCTGTTTTAAATAGTTTCCATGCTGGAAGAGATGGTATTTTTGCTAAGCCACTTGTGTATGGTGACTGTTGCCGTTTTTATCGATTCTGTTTGTAGTTTGCCAATTTATTATTCCTTTAATGTTTTGGCGTCCTGCAATGCTTTCGAGTTATGCCCAATATTTACTTTTCTTTGTGCAAGCAAAACAAAAAACAAAAAAAAAAACGTTGGGAACGTACAATTGAAATTGAATGTATGGAGTGGGTCACAGTGGAATAAAATTAATACAGGACAGGCATAGAGACTTTACGATTTTAAAATTTGTTAGACATCGAAATTGAAGGTGAAAAAGAAACGAGTGAAATGGAATCTCAAATATTGAGAAATTCGCCATATTTTATTAGGGAATTGATTTAAGGAAAACAAGGGCAGTCCCAAAACTAGCCGACCTAACACAAAAAGACACAAAAAAGTTGAGAAAAATGTTCTTTATTTTCCAACGTAATCTCCTTTTAGTTCGATACACTTTTTATTTCAAGTTTGGATTTAGAAAATAGTCAGAGGCAGCTAAATCTGATGAATAAGACGCGTGACGGAGCAATTCGAAATATAACCACCTAAACGCTACAATAAATAAGCGTAATATTCGTCGTTGATGGTTTTTCCTTTCTGAAGATAATCAATAAAAATAATCCGATGCAAATCACAAAAAAAAAAAAACAGACGCCATGACCTTGCCTGCAGAAGGAACCCTCTCTGCCTTCTTTAGACTCGATTCTCCCATCCTACTCCACTGATTTGACTGTTCCTTTGTCTCAGGTGTGAAGTGGTGGGGACCCATGTATCATCCATGGTTGTAAAACTGCGCAAAAAATCCGCTTTATAGCTGTGAAACGCCGCCAAACGCTCTACTAAAACATCTTTACGACGTTGTTTTTGTACTATTGAAAGCAAGCGCGGCACCCATCTTACTTACAGCTTTGTCATCTCCAAATCTTCAGTCAATATACGATGTATAGTACTTTTTGAAATGCCTATCATTTCAATTAGTTAATGCACGTTCAGCCGACGATCATCCAATACCATTTTGTAGATTTTCTTAACCTTGTCTGGCGTGGACACCTAAATTGATCCTCTGTCCCTTTGTCACAGGTGTAAAGTAGTGGATCCATGTCTCATCCATGGTTATAAATCGACGCAAGAATTCGACTTTATTGCGGTAAAACATTGTCAGTCAGTCTGTTGAAACATCTGTTTTGCTGTATTGAAAGCAAGCACGGCACCCATCTCGCGCACAGCTTTCCCATCTGCAAATCTTCAGTCAATATATGAGGTATAGTACTTTTTGAAATGCCTATAATTTCAGCTAATTCACGTATGTTCAGGCGACGATCACCCATACTATTTTGTGGATTATCTTAACCGTGTCTGGCGTGGACATCTCAATTGGTCGACCATTACGGTGTTCGTCTTGGCAGCTCGTACGGCCTCGTTTAAACTCTACTACCAAATCTTTTACAGTCGTAGATGAAGGAGCAAACTTCCTCCAGAGTATAATCTAGCTCGGTTTTAATATTGGTTGGACTGAGACCTTTTAAATAGAAATATTGCATTTCATAGCGGTGAACAATTTTTTCCAAGTTTATAAATTCGTTGAGATCGTTCCCTTTTGATGGCTCTAATAAAGATACTAAACAACGCGGTGACTTGAAACTTAAAACATATGTTTTACAAGGTTGCCACTTTTCACTAAAATGATGTGTTTCAAACTAATGGCACCATCTATACGTCAGGCTTAACCAATTTATTCAATTTCTTTACAGAGGAGAAGCAGTTATACGATTCGATAAATATAGGGTGATCAAATTAGTACCGTATATTTTCAAATCTGGACAAAAATTGCGTTCAGTATTGTTTGGCAAATAATCAAGCATACAATCAGAGAATGTACGTTTTTTTACAGAGAAAGAAGTGTTATCTGAATAGAGCACTAGCTCGGCGAATGCAGTGCTGTATATTTTTAAAATGCTATGAAAGTGTAACCATAGGAAAATAATAATTACTTGTTGGAATTTATTATAAAAATATTGAATCACTTAGGGCTATGTTCCGTGTATTATGCAATATTTAGAGATGAAACTCATTCCTAGACAATAGCCATATGATTATTTCTGCAATGAAGGAAATCCGCAAGTTCTTTATGAAACACGCTTACATCCCTATCAATTAATAGGTTAGTGTGATCTATGGAATGGATATGTAATTGGACTGTATTTTTTTAAAACAAAAATAACATTCCAGCTACCGAGAATGAAGAATGCTGCAGAAATTTCATTAATGATTTCTATATGTCGTGAATTATAGGCCTTCTATTTGGATGATGCGTTGTATGAACACTATGGCGCAACATGTCATACTTCGCGTTATACAATTGTGAGCTAAACAAACAGTCGATACCTATCTAATTATAATTTGCATGTTCTTTGAATTCAGTAGGCGCAAATTTAAAATAAAAAAAATATTAACAATTTCAATTCATTTTAAGTTCATGTGAATAAAATAGTATAATAATAATTTTAGACGGAATTTGTTTTAATTCTCTTCTTTATGATGTGGAATTAACGTTGATGATGATAGTCGCTGATCGGGAAGCAGCAGAAGATTCTGTGGATACTTTCATATTACTTCGCTTGGCGTTGCCCGGTTTCCGTAATTGCTTTCGGTGTCGATTCTCGGTTTGATTTCAGAAGTTACAGTCATGAAGAAGGATATGATGTCTGGCGAAACATACTTAGCATCTCTCATGGCTTCTGCAATTGCGTGGAAGATGCGACTGCGCTAGGCAGTTAGTGCAATAGCGGAATTTTCGAGCTATTTTTAGTCTTTTATCGCCAGATAGTTGTCGAAATCTAAAACATTTCCTTAGCGGATGATTTTTCTGGCAGTAAAGGCAATCGAGCTTTTGGTTCCCAGGTGTGGGTGATGACCTTTTAATTTGGTGATTGGAATTATCTTGTTCCCGTTCAATTTGAAGCCGTCGCGGAGGAGTGGACAATAGATTTATTGACGGAAAAGATCAATGACCGCACAATATACAGAAATGTGAACAATACACCAAAATCGTTACGGTATAATCCCTTTGGACTATCTGCTTTATATCTACGTAAAGCAAAAACACTCAATGGCAAAGCATTATGATTTGTGTTATTGATGAAATAATTTCATGTTTATGTGGTAAAGTTTTTAAAAGTCATATTCCAGAATCCCAGAGGCAATTATTTACTAGAAATAACTTTTAGACAAAAACTATATAGGCTTCTCACACAATTTTGTTTTTATTTCAAATTATAATTATATAGTGCTTTTTTTCTCAAAATTTACATGAGTGATGCTTGGTATGAAAATGATGGCATCTATAACATGTGTTATAAATCGGGACCAAGGCATTTTGTATTGATGTCTGAACGAAGAGGCACGATCTGCATTACCCTATGAAAGGAAAAGACATTTTGATCAACTTCATGAGTGTCTGGAAGGAACATACGACGCACTCCGGGACGTGTTTTACGAATGCTTTTTGCAGGTTTTAATTTTAAAGTAAAAGGCGAAGATGTTCGCAAAAATTCGGTCTACAAAACCATGTTCCGGCCAATGCTTTCAAATTGTTCAGTTTTGCCTTGACATGGTCCATTCTTAACGATTCATTTGACATCTATACGACCGTAGAACAATCGTGATTATGATCATAGATTCGAATCCCCACAACCACCACTTATCTTTATTTGAACAGCAGTGACTTCGAAGTGTCTGACGAACACTTCGAGTAGCCAAAAAAATCGAAAAGTGTAGTAAAAGCTTCTCAATACTGGCTTTCGGTATCGTCGTTAGACTGTAGATCCTGCTGAGTGAGTCTAAAAATACAGGGTCGTTAACTCCTTGAATGTGAAAAGCTCTCACATGTCACATTAATGGGACGCGAAGTAATTAGAATAGTACATTTCGCCCAATGCTTCTCGAACAGTTTTAAAACGCCCGGATGATATAATTTATTCATCCGTCCAAAATAAACCTCTTCATTGTTAATTAGTTGTGACCTGATATTACATTTAGGAAATGGTAAAAAGAGCCTAAATCTGTCGGATGCGATGTACGGGTAAGTAATTTGTAGAAAATTCGTTAAATTTGAACAGATGTGATTTGTCATTGTCTCGCACTCTCTTCTTCGCTACATAGAAATATGGATCCAAAAAAAAAAAAAAAAAAAATATAAAAAAAAAAACTGATGCTATAACCGCTATTGCCGACTTCGGCTTCTTAGAACGTCCATTGTTTTGACTGATACATTTTTTAGACACGTAGCAATTTGTAGAAAATTGAAATTATTGTGACATGTGGTATTCCATTACATAACCTCCTATAGTCCGATCAATCAAAATGATACAATGGACTACCGATTGATGTCTCGGGCCGATTTACGGACATCAACAATCCCTGCACAACGTGCTTATGTACGACCACGTTTCAACTCATACACTCTGCTGTACAACGTCACAAAAGCTAGTTTAGATTTGCTATGAATATTGTCCAACTGGCCGTTGATTTCTTTTGACGTTTAACCTTTTTTACACATAGACGTTTAAAATATGCAAGAAGCTAACTTTTTCACATTATGCAAGTTATTAAAGTTAGTTTACTCTAATCTAAAACCATGTTAAGTTCAAAATTTGACGGCAAATCATAGTTGGATTTTCTAAGAGGTTTTTGACCTGACCTTACATTATAACTGACTATCAAAAGGTCAAGCTGTGGCAAAACCAAAAATTTCTGTCTGATTACCATTCATATAATGGTTTTTTGAAAACTGTCTAGTATTACGTTTGCTGATTTCAAGAAATTTAAGGAATTTGTAAGAAATGTTATAATTGTTTTTAATTTCTGCTAGTTTTTACTTGAAAATTTTGTAATATTTTGCAGTCGGACTTTTTTTTATAGAATTTCTTTAAAAATTAGAAATTTCTTAACAAATCGGTTCAGATTGATGAGGTCTTGTATTTGAAAGTCGAGGAAAATCTCAATCATGTTGCAAGAAAAGTTTCATTACTCAGATTTCATGCATACAGATGGAGTTTGTTATGAAAAAATGATAGATTTCTTTGGCATATGGTTCGAAAAGCTTCAATAATTTAACTCAAACGTAGTATTTCATAAACATGAATAAATTTCATAAAAAAATCACAAAGTTTTCCATAAATACCGGTTTCCATTTTTCGTTTTTAAAAGTAAAGTTTAATAAAACACAAATAAAGCTATGATTTCGATGAAACTTTTATTTTATTATAATGATTAGACCTTGCCATTATTTACGAAATAGAATGTCATTTAAATGAGCGCCTCTGAATTGGTTGCAGCAGTGGATCCTTTTGACGTTAGTTTCTACCATATTTTCTCACATTTTAGATGGTATCTCGGCGATAACTTGACGAATGGTGGTTTAAAAATGCTCCGATGTGTGAGGATTATCCGCGTAAACACGGTCTTTAACGCAGTTCCACAAAAAAGGTCTAACGGCGACAAATTGCATTGCGTTAATGGCCAATAAACGTCGCCAAAACGTGAAATTACGCATTTTGGAAACTTCTTATGCAATACTACCAAAATCGGTCGTGTTGTGTGGCTAGTGGCACGATTTCCTGGCACCGACTCCCATATCGTCTAGTTCAAAATGTTCAATTGCAGGTCAAAAAAGTTGATTATCATACGACCACACTTTCACCAACAGAAGCGATATTTTCGGCAGCGTATACATTGTGATGATGCAAAGGCTTGACCACATCTGTAATGCTTCCAGTCTCTTAAAATTTCTGTGTAATCTTCCCAATTTCTTGCACAATAAGTGGATTGTCACGACCATAATCACTCCGTAATGCGCGAAAAGTGTCCACGTGTGAATCACCACTTTTGTAGTAAGTTTTAACTATTTTTACGCGTTCTTCGGCTGTTCAACGATTCATATTCGTATATGGCAAACCTTTTACTAAACAAATAACACTTCAGATTGGAAGGTATTTAACAGCTGACAGCCTTGCCAGACCGACGGTTTTGAATAACTCTATACTTATGAAAAATTTGATAAATCTTTTAATCAAATTTGAATAAATGCCTCAATACGTTTATGAAAAACTTCATAAAAATTAACTGTGCAATGCTAAATATTAAGTAAATGGTTAACCCTATTTAAACAAGTAGTTCATCATATTTATGAATTTTCTTTTTTATGAAGCAGGCGTCATCAAATTGAACAATCGTTCTTGATTCACTTCTTTCAAGGCACGATAGTTAGCACACGAAACAATCGTGCATTTGGTTCAATCCCCGATACACCCATCAAATCCTATTTTGAGCGGCGGCCTGGCGAACTCTTCGAGTAGTCAAGCAATTGTGAAGTCAGTAAAAGCTTCTCAAAGTGGCATTAAGAATCTTCTTAACCCAGAGAATACAAACATACATCTCGCTTATGAAGTTTTCCTACAGTACGTTTTTTCCTGAGTGCAGACAAGAATATTAATCCTCTAAATCCCCTAAAAACATATTATAGCTGCTTCTACCCAAAATGTTCAAAGGTTTGAGAATATCCACAACGAACGTCTATTTAGACAAAAATGCCGAACAATTTTATATGTGTTACATAAAGTTCATCGACTCGGCCACTCATGCCAAATTCCGTTTCCTGTCACAAACGTCTAGCCACAGGAAATTAGTTTTGCTAATAAACTGACAAAAATGAATACCCATCGGCCAAAATTCATTGAAACTTTAATGCTTTAGACAGAAAAAAAATAGATTTTAAATTCCTTTTCAATTCTCATGTGTCAGACTATATCCTCGCCTAAGTGATTGTGGTGGAGGGGTCGAAAAATCTATGAATGAATTTCACAAGATGAGATTGCATTTTTACGCAAAAACCACATAAACGGCATGTATTTGACATTTAAAGCGCCAGTGGATTGACTCCTAGCACACATGTCAGGGGGGAGGAACAAGCATCCGAGGGGAAATGGCTTCTTTGATTCGATGTGTCTGGCCTAAGCTGCATCAATTGGCCTCTTTAGCCGATGATATCAAAACGAAAAAAAAGCGGTAGGGGGAAAGTTAAACTAACTTGAATGGATGCAAAAGCAGCAGCTAAATCTTTCATACGAGGATGTTGGTATTTATGTGTTCTTATCGCTGTGTACTCCCATAAGTACCTATTGAAAATAGTATTTCAAAGCACAATGGAAACGTAGAAAATAAAAAGTCGGAGACTGTTGGAAAAACGCAAACAATCTGATTAAAATCTTTGACCAAAGTTAAATTGGCCATATGAATTCGAGGATAGTTTAATACACGACAGCAAATGAACGAAGAAGGAAGCAGACACCTGGACGTTACGGTTCTATACGGTAAGCAGGATTAAAAATCGTTTTTATCAAAAACAGTTTTTTGTTATGGCCTAGTAAAACTAATGCCAGTAATGTTCGAAGTTATTATTAAGAGCTTAGTAAGCCTAAGATTAATTGCTGCTGATGTCCTATTGCACATCTGTGATGCGATGTAAAAGGTATTAGCCTGTCATGGGGAATCTTAACGACATCAGAACAGTACAAAGTGAAGAAGTTTGGAATGACATTTCAGTAAACTTATCCTAGTTTTTCTTTATGTTGAGAAAGTCATCGTGTATTCTTTTCCACTTCACCTGTTTAATCATGCTTAGTACGATACCCACCCAATACACCTTGCATCTGTACTTATACGAAGATCGAAAGAATGACATGCAGATATCCTGCAATTAGTTCTCTTAAAAGGCATGTAAGAATACATTTCGATATATGGCAAGGGAGAAAGTTGTTATCTTACTATATGGTCGTGTATTTTATTCGTCTTCTGTAGTTTATTTAGTCCAGACAGCATGACGATCTATTAAATCAAAATGCGGATAACAGATTTTCGAAAATTCGAGGGAAACCCATAACCAAAGATTATGCACAATTTGAATTGGGAAATGTGTCATAAAAAGTCACAGAATCATGAGGACTCCCCCTGTCAGGAATAAATAAATTGCAGAGGAGTGTAAGTACCAATTTCCTTTTTGTTTATACAAGATAAAATTGCGCGTACGAAATAACGGATACTCGCTAGTTAATGATAAATTGCACTATGCTTCAAAATAAAAATGATGAGCCGTTATCACGTACCTAGATGGCGTCTGATTGAACAATTCCAAATGCTTCGACTTTCTGCGCTCCTTTTCTAACTTCCTAGCAAACTCTGATAAGACCTCACTGATCAGGTCATTCCTTCCACTTGAGGTAAGGTTGCCCCATTTTGATTCCCCGATAGAATTAATTGTCCAAAATTTTTCCATCGCACAGCACATAGTTTATACGAGGCTACCTTTCCATTAGCAACGATGGAACCACAATATTCTAATGAGTACTTTTTTCCTAGAAAACTCCTAATCCGTTTGTGTCATTATTCGCGGTTTTGTGTGTGGCAAAAAGGCAGTTGAAACTACATTCGGATATAGTTCGATTGTAGTGGTATGAAAAAGGACTTGCTACTAAATAGCTTGAATATTCTGCAATAACATTTTGGTTATTTCCAGGCCAGTTATTTCTACAGACACCTCAGCCGAGGTTGATGAAATCATTCATTCGAAAGCTAGCGGTGGCAGCGTTCAAGTAGTTTCACAAACGTGGTGCTTAGTTCATCCAAATAGTATAAATAACTTGGTTTTGTCCTCTCCTCAACTCTTTGTTATGATTTGTTCAATATTAAAAGAAGATGTGAAAGATTACCACTCCCGGTTTAAAGCCCATTTGATCGAAAATGACTCAATAAAATATTTTTCTACCATTTTTGAAAAATTTGCGTCTACATTTCAGAAACATATATTGAAATGCAGCTAAGGACTGTGGAGTGCAGCTTTGTGGTCCGCGAATAGGTGAACGATCTATTTACTTTTGTCATTTCCTTAGTGCAAATATGTGTTTGTTGAATAAAATCCATATCCCTTCTAATAAGGTCAACCAGGAGGAATGGGCCGGCTTCAGTTTTACTCGCGATATTCCCCAAACGGTGTTATGAGAACGGGGCAAATATTGAGATGGTGAGGGTTGGTATACCAGGTGAATTCGGAGGTTGTTCGACGATATTTCTTGAGTTTTTAGTCATCAATTCGCCCACAATATGGGCTTTCGGAGATATTCGTTATTGCGGCGCAAAATTATGAGATTTCTTCCGACAAATCGGGACCTTTTCGACGAACAGATTCTTTCCGATAATATTCTTTATTTACCGTCCAACCTTCTGGCAGGAGTGAACAATACCGCATTAATCAAAGATTGTACTAATTGGTTTTTTGGTTTTCGGGTCAGTGAAAAGACGCAGTCCTAAAACTAGTTCGCTGGTTTGCATGTCTAACTCATTAACCCATGTCTCAGCACAATGCATTTTATGAATATGGGGGAACGGAACTGACTCATTCTGGAATGTCTTCAGATGTTTCTGAAATAGACGAGCAGCAACGCTTCACATACCCAAACTGTCCTATAAAATGGTATGAATTGATTCGTTAAATACAGAAAGTTTAGCGGCAATTTCTCTCAATCTTAAATGAGGACTTTCAGTCACCATTTCCTGTGCTTCATCGATGTTAACTTGAGTTGAAGAAGTTGATGTTCGACCAGAGTAGCGCAAATCCTCCATCTTATATTCATCGCTTTTGAGTGCAGTCAACCGATTAACCACGCCTCTTCTTGTATATTCTATAATTCATATATATTTTTAGATCCATACTGAATAAAAATGTTTGTAGACATTAAGAGCCAGATAAACTTAGATGTGAAAAGAAAATGAACTACATGCGCCTTCTGGAATCTCCCACATAGTTAAACTGACTTACCGAAATTAAATTTTTCCTCCACAATAAAATTTTCTAGATTGAATTGTGTTACAATATTAAAAAATTGACTGCTTGGGATTTTATTTATTCATAAATTTAAATCTTTCGTTTGATTGCAGTAAATTCAGTTCAGTCATATTGAGTGTTTGGTAAACCATTAACGGCTGACTTCAGCTCTATTCTATTCTATTCTTACTTATTTTGTGCTTAGCAATATTTCATAAAGATAAGACGATTCACCACGTCTCGTTTTAACAGTGCCGACTGCCAGATGGTATTATTAGCTTCCTCGTTCTTAAGCCAGGATATTGCCATTTTGATCTCTTTTTGACTTAATAGTAGACCTTCCATACCATCGTGGACATAGCCCAATCGTGGATCCAGCCCAATCGATATTTGTAGGTATCAATATCGCGATGACGTTGTGAGATATTCAGTCACGAAAAATCGTTTATATAAAAAATTTATTTTCCTCTGAAATCTTCATTCACTTACTACCATGTTGGTCGAAATGAACAGAAATTAACAAGACTTAATCCAAGATGTTGCTATGCTCGCTGAAGTTTAAGACTCTTCAACTAATTATCAATTCCAATGTGGTACATTTGACTAGTATTCTATTTTACAAAAATAGCACTATTGAAAATGAATATTCAAGCTGTGAATGTTCCTTTCAATGACAATCAAGTTTCAACAGTCGCACATTTCATACCATACCGCTTGTGATTGATAAGCAGGCCATACATGGCAAACCTAATAAATGGGAAGTGGAAAGGGTGCCCATGGAAAAAGACAGTCATTGAAAACAACACAATCGTAGTTGCAAATTGTGTGCCAAATCAACAGCAATACAGGAAGAACTATCCCGATATAGTCAAAAGATTTTCCTCTGTAAAGCTTTTCTAAAGAATCTCAAAGAAAGCAAGTGATGTGAGAGGGACAGAGAGAGCGTATGTCCTAAATATCTGTGTGGGAATTGAATACGGACGAATCATCACCCATTCCATAAACAAACCAGTCTATTAGTCTATCCGGCTATTCATAAGATGGGTACACACAAACACACACACAAATGTGCTTATTTTATGAATGGCCGTTAACTACTACTGCTATCACAGGACATCATTTTACATATCCTTTCTAAGTATTCTTCTTTGGGATAGAAAACTTGTATGCGTTCGGGTTGTAGTTTTAATAGAAAAGGGACTTGTAGCATACATACACACACACAAACGGAAATACAAACAAATAATAGGCGTCTGTTGTGACACAAATAATATTCTTTATTCTAAGGACATAGGCCTGTGTGCCGCAAATGATGCTCGCAATGGAAAAACTAACTTTTGAAAAGGGCTCTGTTGCTTTGAACTCCTGTCATAAAATGCCATCTTTTTTGCAATAAGTGGAGCAAATGTTAAGTGAATGTGCTTATTGGATAGTGATTTTAATTGAGTTTCATTTCATAAACAAGATCAAACAGGAATGGAGAAGGATTTAAAAATGCAAATTAAATAAAAAGCATAAATACAATATTTTGAGATATTGCTATTTAGAAATATGAAATCATTGCAATAGAAAAATATTAAAATAGTGATTAATTAAAATTAAATTTATGAACATTGCAATATAAAAATACTGAAATAACCGTATAAGATTTCAATATTGAATACTGATTCATATTCAAATTGAAATCTCAACATATCGAAATATTGACTTATCTAAATATTGATATTTTGATTTATCGAGAATAATAATATTATGGTGTTAAAATATTCAAATATTAAAATTTTCAAATACATTCCGGCAAAAAAGTACTGTGAATTTACTATTTAAAAGCCCGTTTAAATGGATTGGCAACATTTTTCTTTTAGCTAATTACCACAAGTGTTCTCCATACTAACGCAGAGTTCAAGCGCGATCTGTTGTTTAGTTTGTTTACAATGGACGATTTTGCCACTTTATCTCAAGTGGGTACTGCGATTTTTACAATGGAGAAAATATCGAATTTATGTAAAATTTTATATTACAAATGCAATTTTGTGTGTTCCCAAACGCTGCAAATGTAACCTATAAGTAAGCCTATGTTAATCGACTTCATCTAGAACACCTGCATATGAGTGGTACAGTGTATTTAAAAGAGATCGAGATGCGATGGAAGGTTTGCCACTCTGGCCGGCCATGAAAGTCTTTAACGGAAGTTAGCCTTGATAAAGTGAAGGAAATGTTGATTCAAAATTATCTTTTAATTCTGATCTCAAAAAAATATATTATAACTGGTGATTATACCTTGGGAGTTCAAGCGTGAGCGCGGAGTTCAAGCGCGATCTGTTGTTTAGTTTGTTTACAATGGGCGATTTTGACACTTTATCTCAAGTGGGTATTGCGATTTTTACAATGGAGAAAATTTCGAATTTATGTAAAATTTTATATTACAAATGGAATTCAGTGTGTGCCAAATCGCAATAAGTAAGCCTATGTTAATCGACTTCATCTAGAACATGTGCATATGAGTGGTACAGTGTATTCAAAAGCGATCGAGATGCGATGAAAGATTTGCCACTCTGGTCGGCCATGAACGTCTTTAACGGAAGTTAGCCTTAACATGCAATAGAATGGCGTCTTTCAACTGAGTGGAAACCGGAAAAAACCATGTGGAGTTGATCAAAAATTAAGGTAATGTTTAATTTTTCTTTGACTATCCCTGTGTTGTGCGATCAGAATTCTACCAAAAAGGTCAGACGGTTGATAATGAATATTATCTGGGCGCATTGCGGCGTTTTGAGAGAACTTTTGAAAAATGTTTAGATGATTATATTAATTATTGGCTTATATGCATTTTTTTACTTTACCACTTTGAAGGCGATAAAACAAATTGAAATGAATAATAATTAAATTATTACACGAATAATAAATAAATAAATATTTTAAAAATTGCGTTTTTTGACCATTGAGAATTCATAGCTTTCAGACACTGAAATAGTAAACTTAATGGAAACACTGAAATCATACATGGAAGCACTTCGCTTTTTGGACCAATTATTTGAAAATTCGAGTACAATTATTTGAAGCTCCATTACATTCACCAATTGGAATGCAATCGCACCCATTTGGTTACCTATTTAATGGTTTTAAAACCGATGGTCTGGCAAGGCCATTAATCAAATGTTTGACACATGGATCGAAGAACGCGTATAACTTATTAAAACTAAGTACAAAAGTGGTGATTCAAAGGTTGGATTTTAATCGAACAAAGCGACAACAAGCAAAATTGTCGCATATGAAGCTTGTAGAACCCAGAAGTGTTTGTGGGAAAGCCATTGTATCCGGAAAAAGTGGCTGTTCGGTGCGCATCATGGTCTGGAAGTGTCACTGGGCTGTATTTTTTCGAAAATGACGCTAGAAAAAGAGGAATCACTGTTGCAAACAGAGGCGGTCGTCATATTTTTATGTGTTCTGGGTTCTGTGCAGTTCTGGGTGAAAAACTCCTTTAATATTTTCAAATAATGGTCCCTATTGACAGCTGGCAGTAGCACGATTCATGCGCCACCCTGTATTTGTTGAAACATTTTCAATACCATTGAATTTATTTTCAATGTTTATTATCAGAAACAATTGTAATGAAATTTTAATGATAGTACAATTTCTTCGTGCATTATTGGCATATTAAAATACCAACACATTCAAATATTAAAGTATTGAATATTAAAATTTTGAAATTTTCATGTGGTGAAATATTGAAAAATTAACCTCGTTAGCAATACTCATCAACCAACCTGTGCTTCAAAGTGTTGAACAAATTTCATATTGCAATTCTGTAATAGCAGAAGTTTACGGAACGAACCTAACAATTTTGGATGGTTTAAAGCTATATATTCGAACAATAATTGAGTCAATTTATGCTGCCTGAATAAGCAATGAATAATGATATACTCGTACCACATACTCGTACGTCTCCAGACACGGAGGTTTAAGTTCACGTTAAATTATTTTATTTTAGAGTCATCTAAAAGAACTTAGCAGAATCGTATTATTCTGTATATAACTTATAATTATTTGATATATAAGAAGGGATAAATGTTTTTCTTAATGTATCAACCTGTATCAGGCACTCTGTACTAAAATAGTATTTTAGTGGATTACTAAAACATTGCAAACATTTAATTAGAAGAATACCGAAATAGATCAACATTAAAGAATTTAAATATAGGAACGCTACAATTTTTAAATAACGAAGTATTGAATTTTCGAAGAATCGAAATAGTGAAATATTAGTATTGACGTTTTGAGACAATAAAATATTATCGAAATTTTTAAAAATTTAGATATTGAGAATTGAAAATATGAATATGAATCGAATATTGTTATACCAAAATATCGGAATGTCGAAACTATTATAGTAGAATATTAAGTTATTAATGATTTAAACGAAAAAAAAAAATTTTAAAATTTTAAAAAATCGGATTTGTGAAATTTTGGAGGAATTAGGCCATCAGCTGTTAAAGACCTGTCATCTGAAGTGCTATTTATTTAGTGAAAGGTTTGCCATTTACGAATATAAATCGTTTAACACCCGAAGGATGCTTAAAAATAGTTAAAACTTACAACAAAAGTGATGATTCAAGTATGGGCTTTCCATCGAACAAAATTTTCTTCAGCAATGAAGCTCATTTCTCACTCGGTTGTTATGTCAACAAGCAAAATTGCAGCAGAGCCCAGAAGTGATTGTGAAATAGTGACTGTTTTGAGCCCACTATGGTCTGAAGGTGTCATTGGCAGTATTTTTTTTTCGAAAACTACATATCCAGAGGCAATATTTCGTACATAATCGCAAGTTCCAAGCATTATAATAAAATAAAAGTTTCATCGAAACCATAGTTTTATGTGTGTTTTATTTAACTTTACTTTAAAACGAAAAATGGATAACTCTATGCAATAGTACAGATTTTGAATAATTCAAATAATTAAACTTTTAAATTTATTTGATGGAACACAGTGCAATAATTGGGAAAAATAAAATCTGACTATATCGCCAAGGGAATCAAAAGAGGTTAACTTTGGCCCCCATGTTCCAGCAATAAAACGCCATCGATATTGCAATCGAGAGCTGTTATGCACTGTTACATACCAAAGAGAGAGTGAGAAGGATAGAGCAAACACCCTGACAAACAATCCAAAATGCAAGAAAAAAATCATACTTTATTTTTTCACTACGTTCGTTAGTCACTTCAATGTTAGCTGCAATTGACTGGCTGGATGGCTGACTGACTGCCTCTTAGTGATTCGCCGAGATATCACGTAACCCTTTTTCTTGCCAGCTTCTTCCTTGCAATGGATTTATGGCTTCTTGTGATGCTATCACGTTTTATTATAATTGAAGTGAACTAAATTTGAGGCTTTGTAGGCATTTCATGGCAATGGCAGCACAGATAGAGTCTGTCTAACATTTGCTTTCCCCGAAAATTGCGAAGGAAGACATTTGGTTCTATTCATTTTGCTATTTTACAGTTTTCGTATATACGTACTTACATATAACCGTAGTAGTTGTTAATAAAATCGAATGGAGCGTTCTCTAAATACAGTGAACAGCAACAATAGATACCCTTGGAATTTCGTGAGACCTGCAAAGGCTCAAATTTCGTGCTGTCTCCCAAAGCGCCTTAATAAAGTTGGTCATGATAACTAACTATCGAGGGGTTTTGCCAGTTTTTGCCAAGTGAAAACTGTTGAATGCGCTTAACTTTTAAAATTTCACATGAACTTTTCAGCGACGACAGACTTTTCATCAACTGCAAAACTTCCATATCTTTGGCACCCTCCCATTTCCCTCCCTAATGTTTGCCGGATTTTCAGAATCTAGGGCGTCTTTTAAGAACTTTATTATAAGCTTCTCGATGGTTGCTTCTATCTTTCGTTGTGGTAGAAATCATGATATGGTTTAGGGCGGTAAGGAAACTTAAGTGGAAACGTGTTTCCTTTAATATCTATAGTCAATGTAGTATATTGTAGTACTGCAGAATTCAATGTGAAACTCTAGTTTATTGCATTTTAACATATTCTATAGCACAGTGATCTTTGGTTCGACCTTAGTTGGCATTTGATGGTTGTATTTTACGGCGGTAAAGCACACGTATTTGTAGGACGTACAAAATCTATCTGTCTGTTTATCGATGCTAAAGGAAAAACTAAATTTAAAAGGTTGTGTGTGAATGAGAATTAGAGTTAGTGGCAAACGCCACTACCAGTCAGCTGCAACATTAAACTGTCGATTGCACTTTACGTTCTCTGAACATCCTTTTTGAAAAAGCTCTCTACAAAAAAGTTGATGATTTAAACTTACTTGCAAAAAATGCAGTTAAGTCAACTGCTGATGTTCTCAATGTAGTTGAATACATCGATACACTCATATATCGTATATATGTATTTATATGTATTCAGTACTTTCAACCGAATCGAAATCATTGGAAAACGGAATTTCTTTTCTGAGTCGGTGAGATAACACCTTATGCCTTTTCATATGCATATGTGCTTAGTGTGTGCGTAAGTGTATGTGTTCGTTTGTGGTTTGGATGTGTGTCTAAGCGACAGTTATTATGTTGAGTCCTTTAGATTTATTTGGATTTGTTGGTTCCTATTTTATTTGCTGTAACTTGATTTAATAATGAAGGCAGGATTGGCAATATAAAGTGGTTACAAAATAGCTTACTTTATAAATCAAAGTGGAAGCATTCGCATTGTACGTAAGTGATGAGAATAAAAGTAACAAATTCCCATTACATCTAACGGACGGTACAGGAGAAATCACTTCACAAACCGTAAATTTATAAGCATTTCTATTCAGAGGATCCTTTAATAGGAGCTGCTATAAAAACTTTTGTTGGGCTATTAATAATATTAATGTTGATAAATCATATAACGTTTTTGGAATTTGACAAAACATTGCATGTAGCTGCAGATGGGGAATAATGTATAGATTTCGAAAGAATTTTTGGAAGTTTTAGAACGACTCACTGGCACTAACTAATCGCTATCAAAAATTCAAAAATTACGGGTTTCTACATTTCTGCTGTTTTGCATTGGTAAGGATAATGATGTATACTTTTCCAAAACATATTCGAATTTCTGCTACAGTTATGGTAAGAAATAATAAAAAAAAATGTTATAATTAAAACAAATCCTAATTCTGTGTGTTTACGTTAAGACACTGTGTTATAGTGTAGTAAACAGAAATCCATTATCTTTCCAATAGGTGTTTTTAGTAATCTACAGGGTGTCCGTCGGGAAAGACGGACATTTTGGTAAACTTTAGTCTTCACAGTTCATATTTGGCAGTCGTAAAGTAGAGACGTGGCAAATTTATTATGGAAAAATATTCGACAAACCAACTTATTTTAATCGTTAAAATGTTTTATCAAAATCAACCATCGATTACTGTGACGATGAGAAAGTTATGTGAAATTTTTGGGAGAAACATCGTGCCATCAAGACGCGCTATTTATTGTGTAGTGAAAGATTTCGAAGAAAGAGGATCTGTAACTGATAGCGCCAAGCATGGACCATAACGTACTGCAAAATCGGCAGAAAACATTACTGCTGCCCCAGAAAGTGTTCAAAACAATCCATCAACCTCAATTCGACGCCGTGATCATGAGCTTGGTCTTCAAAGAACAACTTTGGCCACAATTTTGCACAAGGATTTGCATTTGTTTCCATTTAAGATTCAGTTGACGCAAGAGCTTCTTCCACAAGACCATTTACGCCGCCGTACATATTCCAATACAATGACAATCCCGATTTTCATGAAAAAATCATAATGAGTGACGAGACACATTTTCATTTCAATGGATATGTGAAGAAACAGAATAGTCGGTTCCGGGCAATGGAAACCCTTCAAATTATTTACCAGTCACCTTTGCATCCATTAAAAGTGACAGTCTGGTGTGCAATTTGGTCAGGAGGAATCATTGGACCTTAACTGTCCCCATCGGTCCCCATTATCGTGATATGATTAAAAATTGTTTAACGCCACAACTGCATGCTTTGGGCTTAATTAACATGTGGTATCAACACGACGGTGCAACATCGCATACATACATACATCGCTTGATTTGACTGCTCCGGACTTCAAATAAAAACAAAATATTCGTGATGAAATTAATGAAATAAAGCGTGAAATGTGTGAGAATGTAATGAAAAATGTGCTCAAAAGCGCTCGAATTTGTGAGGCTAGCAGAGGTGGACATTTATCTAATATTGTATTCCATACATAATTGCCGACATTAAATAAAACATTCATCAATATAAGATCCATTCTGTTTCATTTAATTAAAATTATAAACGAACAAAGTAGTATACCTTCACGACGGACACCCTGTATATCTCGCGACCAGTTTACACTAGATGGGTTCAGAAAGATACGATTTCGTATTCAAAAATCTTTCAGACAGTTTTCTGACTGCTTTTCCCAATGTGGTTCGAGCCCGAGTCAAAGACGAAGAGCAGCAAAAATACGCCTTATATAGCAGTTTTTCTTCGATAAAGACGAAAACGTGAACCAGGAGGCTGAAAATGTTAATTGTATTTATGGTTCTGATAGTACAACAGCCGAATACAAGCAATTTTTAATTATTCGATTCCGTTCCGCTAATTTTGATGTCAAAGATGCGCTTTGCTTTGGAAAGCCAGTTGTCGAAAGAATAATGGAAATTGTTAAGTCCGACCATCATCATCATGTAAGCACTGTTTTGATTGCTCGGGATTGCGATTGCACAAAAAATTACCTGGAACTACTTCAATAAGACTAGATAAAAAATAAGCTCGATTTATGCATTTTCACGTGTAAACGCAAAAAATCGCCCCATATTCTCAACAAGATCTACCAAGTTCTGAAAAGTACGGCGGGGCAAGCAAATATGGTTGTGTTCGAAACACTGTGAGTCGGCTGAAACTGTGAATCAGACCATCAATAATGTCTTGTTGGGTGTTTGGTAGGATTATCTAGCATAAGCTGTTCCCTTACGGCTAAGCTCTCAATTCGGATCTGCACTGTTAACTGGACCGTGTGAAGGAAGCAGTCTAACTAGAAACAGCCAGCTTCGACATAGAGGGAGGAGACGAATTGTCTTGTGTTCCATCAGAACAACACCAGACCACATATGTCGACAGCGGCGCGCCAAAAGCCCCGGGAGCTTGGTTGGGAAGTTCTTAAATGTCTACCTTTTAGTCTGAACTTAGTACTAAGTGATTAATACCTGTTTCTGTCTGTAGCAAATGATTTTGTTGGTGAAACATTCACCTCTCGAGCATGTGCACCGGGTTTTGCTTTTGGCAATAGGAACGAGGGTGTCTATGAGAAATTCGTAATGGGATTACGTTGAAAATATCAAGAGTTTGTCGAACAAATCAGTGTCTGTTTGACTTATCTGCCAAATAAAGCCTACAATATGATGCAAAAATGACGAATTTCTTTTTGCTACACTGGGTATAACCAAATTCCAAAAAAAAAAACAAAATTGTTCGAGTGGTCCATTTTTATGGGAACTATATAAAAGTAAGACCGATAAGTCCTATCGATTACGTTGGACAAGTTATCCAGCCAAAGTATATGTCAAACGTTTAGGCATCATCGGTTCATTTTTCTTCAAAGACGAGCATGGAAGAAACGCTGCCGCCAACGGCGAACGATATCGAGCCATGACACGCAATTTTTTTTGCCCCAATTGGCTGAGTTGAATTTGGTTGACATATGGTTTCATCTGAACGGTGCAACATGCCACACTCACTGCTCGTGAAACAATGGATATGTTGGGGGATGAATTTGGTGAGCAGCTTATTTCTCGATTTGGCTCAAGATCTTGCGATTTAACGCCTCTTGATTATTTCTTGTGGGGTTATGTCACGTCGTTAGTCTATGTGGACAAGCCGAACACTATTGAAGCCTTACAGGATAACATAACACGCGTTATTCGTTAAATACAGGCCGAAATGCCCGAAAAATTGGACCTTCCGAATGGACATTTTGAGATGGAGCCGCTGACAACATTTACGTGAAATTATCTTTACCAATTAAATGACAAAGATCAATTTAGTGATTTCAATAAGAAACTTTAATATATAATGTAAATTTGAGTGTTTTATTCGATTAAAAAAAACTACAGTTAAAAAATCAACCTAAAAATGTTTGGGGTGCCGCTTGTATAAAATCTATATCAGAAC
The DNA here is from genome assembly GCA_019455685.1 of Philornis downsi. Lineage (NCBI taxonomy): Eukaryota > Metazoa > Arthropoda > Insecta > Diptera > Muscidae > Philornis > Philornis downsi. The sequence continues at coordinate 771,992 of JAHXMU010025795.1, read as the reverse complement.
ACGAATTCAAGTTGCCAATTTTCAACAGGCCCTTCAGTGGTCCAAACCAAATATATGTGAAAAATTTTGTTGAAATTGTTTAACAACTTCCATCTCTATTTCGGTTACAAAAATGCATAGGAAGATGGACAGGGAGAAGGACAACAAACTATAAAGCGAATATTTCTGGGTGTAGGGCATAAAAAGCAAGAATGCAAAGAAGCAACAGTATCTGAATGCAGAGAAGAAGTCTTATATTTACTACTTATATTGAACGACACTTTTCCACTATGGTTCAACGTGAGCTGTCTGCTTACTCTTTTTATCCTAAAGATTTCCAAAAATATCTTTTTTTTATATATTTTATACCACGCTCATTCATCTTTCATGCACTCATTCACTTTTGGGATAAGTAAATCAAATATTTTATTCATGACTTCATTAGGTGGCTACAATGAGTGAAAGACTCAGCTACCTCCCCCAGCCCTTTCACACTTCACTCGCTATAGAAAAGGAAATTGTATCCATAAAATGTGATTTGTATAGCGTGCAAATGCCTCCCACAGACGCCGCCCCCCAAGAAAAAAAAAAGAGGAAATGCACGAGAGTAGATAGTTTTTGTTCAAGGAAACTTGTCATGAGGAAAGTTATCCTGAATGTGCCTGAATACTTGAACCTATTTACTTGTTTGCTTTTCATCACAGTGTGGATGTGGTGGAGGTGGTGGCGGCGCGAATTTTCACTTCACTTCATTGTGAATGCGGATTCCCATTTAATGTAGTTTGGCATGCACGTATGCTCTCTTTTGTGGGCTTCGATAGAGAAAAGTGGGAGTATTAGGGAGGCTCAAGGGGTTCACGTTTCCTGAATGTAGTAAAACAGGATTTGGTTATTTGAATGCGAGTATCATGAAACAAGAAGAATTCATGAAAGTTTGCATGTTGACAAAAAAAAAAAAAAAAAAAAAAAAACGTGGCATTCATAGTTTTGAAAATCGGCTAAATGGATATAAACTAGGTTGACTTTTGGTTTACAAAAGAGGTGCAAATGTCAATTTAAGGGAACAAAGTGAACACTAGAATTTGTGGAACAGGTGGATGGCCGCAAAGCTGGGTTGGTGACAAAGATTTGAATGGATACAGACTGATATGCCTGGTTTGTAGACCACGATATTATGGGCAGACAATGTATTGGTTGGTTGTAAAGACTTTAAAACGTCCTCTTTTAATGCATGTCATGTCGGATTATCTAGTACTGAAGTGAAATGATGGTTGTTCCCGATTTTAATTTCAAATGAATTTAAACCATAACTCATAATTGAAAAACTTTCATATTACCAAAAATTGGTATACACAGAAACCCCCTTTTCTATATAAATCTCAGGTGTGGCAAATCTTTAGACATTCTTGAAATATAGCACAAATTTTGCACTTTAGTGTCTTATCAAAACATATTATTGTAATGAACACAAATCTATCAAAGAAAATAAATTCGCGTCTGAAATATATGAGGTGAATTAAAAAGGAATCCATTATTTGTGCATGACATTAAAAGCGTTATTTGGCATAGTCAGAATGATCATATTTAGGTCGATTCCTACCAGATTTGTTCCACAACTTGCTGTCATTTCATTATGTTTCTCACATAAAATAGTCGATTTGCACAAACTTTTCTTGAAGCGAATTTTACGTCAGAAAAATCATTCGCTATAGACAGGAATCGGTGGTAACCACATGGTGCCAAGTCCGGACAATAAGGAGGATACACAGAACCGCTCGACTAAGCTCCAGGAACTTCCACGAAGCCGTTATCGACATGTGTTGCATGGCGTTGTCGTGATGGACCACAATTCCTCTTCTGTTGGCCAGAACTGGCCGCTTCAGCGCGATTGTTTCCTTCAGACGATGCAATTGTTCGGGCCCGAATTAAGAGTTTGGCCGTAGGGGAGCATTTTATAGAATATGACTGCCTGCCAATCCCACCAAACACATAAGAAAACCTTTCTCACTGTCAATGCTGGTTTGACTACTGTCTGCGCCAACTTACTGCGATCCGATCAGTGGCCGTAAGTGATCCATATTTCAACATCTGTTACATTTTGTTGCGACTCGGAAGCGATTCGCAGATAGAAATTCGGTCCATGAGGTTTTTTGCCTTACTCGTGTATCATTCATGCATCGGGATTCTTTCTGTATCCAGCCTTAACTAAGTAGTTGCAAACGATTCTTGTGTACCTATACAATGTTTAGCTCCTCAGCAATCGAAACAGTGCTTAAATTACAGTTCGTCTTGACGATTTCCATTTCTTATCGACATTTTCGACAATTGGCCTTCCAGAGAGTGGTGCATTTTTTACATCAAAATTACCAGAACGGAGTCGACGAGACCGAAATTGTGCGTTATTGGCTATTACAATAATATGACTATAAACTCTATTCATTTGGCTTGCTTTTTTCGCCTTTATCGAAGAAAAACTATAAAATATGATATATTCTCCCTTTGCTAGTATCCATCTTTGACGTGCGCCTAAACAATGCCGAGTCAAGTAATCACAAAGCTTACTGAGTACTTTCATGAGTGCGAAATCTTATCCCTCTACCACCATCTAGTGTAATCCGATCTCACTTATACGATGCCATATACAGATTACTGAAACCAGCTTATAGAAAAATATATAGATTTCATTTTACTATGTCTTACATGTGGTATTATAAAATCCTAAAATACATTCAAATTTCTAACAGGATGTTTTTTTTCTATCATTTTGTGACGAAATCATCATACTAAGACTCGTCGCAACTTCAATTGTACAGCAAATAGCGCCGATGGTGCGGTAAAGTTTTTTGTAAAAGAAGCTTTTATTCAAATCTCATATCTCGAAAAACGCAGTTATTTCGGTTAATGGTTGGGGGAAGAGGTAAGAGGGAAACATGTAATTCATAAAATATGGGCCAAGCCAAGGGTTGTTTAAATAAATGGCAGTGCACTGCAAGCACCTGTTAGCGTTGAGTTGAAAGAACTTCCGTTTGATGTGAATGACGGAACATTTAATAAGGAAATCTAGTCGAGAGAGGTGTGAAAATTTATTATGTTGTAATGAAGTTGAATTGTGATATGCAAACGCCGATAAATGTATAGCCAAATGTGATACATAAGAGTGAGTTTCGAAACTATGAGAGGAAATATTCAAATATAGTATATTAGGAAAATGTAGAAGTTCATATACAGCCCTACCTTAACTACCATAAAATTGTCGCAGACTATGCTAGAAAATTGGCAATATTTCGCCCAGTAGAAATCGTTTATCATTACGAAAGCCTATTAATATTTAAGCTAAAGACTCCTCTTATATAAGCATACTATGACTGATACGAAGAGAAAACTTTTGAAAAGGAAAATGAGAAAATATATTTTCATATATAAGTCTAATAAAAATGATCCGCTTGGTTGTAAACTTTTAATAAATCAAAACTTACATACTATTTGTCTTAGCCTTACAACATAGCGGTAGAAATTCGTATGCTGAAGCCACAATAATTCCGGCGTGGACTCTAATCTGTGGACATATAATGTGTAATTTTTAATTCCTCTTTCATAAAATTTGATTTTTCACTTCCTCGTCGTTATGGAAATTCAAATCCTTCAAGTGGTTGCTCACATTGCCAAATAGGTGATAGTAAGACGGGGCGATGTCTAGGGAGTACGGTGGGTGAGGTAAAGCTTCCCACTAAAGCGCTAACAGTTTCTGACGGGTTCGCAAGCCAGTGTGAGTGAGGCCTCGGTGAGAAAGAATGAGATACCCACACATCGAGGTTGCTCACAAATCCGAGCTCTTTTATGGCTCAGTGAACGGTTGAGACTGATTTTTTGATTATTTCAGCTATTTCCCTAACTATTGCACGGGGATTAACAATAATTACATCTATAACCTTCACGGAAGCAATTTTTTTTTGGTCATCCTGATCTGGGAGCATCCGTTACGGAGCAGTTGAAAATCTTTTGAACCATTTCTGGCAAGTTCTTTCATTTTGTCCGTTTTCATCATAAACAGACCTTATTATTTTTCGGCTGGCTTCAGCTGCCGTTTTTCCTTTTCCTAACACGCTCCTTTTCGCTGATTTTTTGCGCTTTTTAAAGCTTTTTTTCTTAACGCTATAACCACTCACTACTAGAACGAGAACACAAGTAAACAATAGTTTAGAGAAGGGGTGCAAGGAAGTTTTGATAGTGTTTGAAGGAGAGAGAAGTGACGTATCGTGAACTAACGAATTCATCGAACAACCCAATAGTAAGATTACTGTCAAACTAATGCTAGGAATCCAGTGTTGCCATAGTGAAGTGTAGTGAATGTTGTTCCATTGGTAGATCATCCCAAGTGCTACCATACGTTATATGAAAGAATTGTTTGAGATTCAAGGAAAAGTGATTCAAACAAAATTTTCGAATTCTTGATTCTGTCGAAATCATAACTCTGTAGAATGAACCACTGGAATTCAATTACAATCTCAATATTCGCATAATTACAAATTCGATAGAAGAATTATTGTTACATTGTTAAATAATCAAAAGTGTTACAATCTCTTATACGACAAGTAAGTCATCGAAGGAATTAGTTGGGTTGGAGGGGCATGACAATTTCCTTTTATATATTTAATATTCTAGATTCTATTCAAATCGCAATATTAAAACCGTTGACTATAACATATTAAAACCATTGACGTAAATATAATATCTAACGCGATTAAACTATATATTCTTTATGTTGTTAGATCATCCCAAGTGCTACAATATCTTGACAATGGCAAGAATGCGCCAATATGAACTATTTGGAATACAGAGGTATAGAAATGACGGTAGCAATTCTTATTCGTATCATTACGTTTAATTAGTCCTAGTCTTATTATTTCTTATATCATCCCAAAGTCCTAGTATGAACCACTTAGCGTCCGAAGCAAAAGAAGAGGTGCTACTACAAGTACAGAAAAAAAAAACTGAAAGTAGATCAAACTGGACAACATTTTAAACACGTTTAAAAAAGCATTAAATGAATGTTTACCATCTTCAAAAAGCAATCTTATATCACTCTCAAAATTGGAGAAATTAAACTGATGAACTGCTTCGAAAGTCACTAGTGTTCAATTTGAACATACTTATTGCGGCAACAGGACCTTCTTTAACCACAGCTCCAAATTTCTCAAACTCTTGGTCTTAGTAAAAAATTATATCTGAAGCTTTTACATGTTTGCTGTTTACAAAATCTAGAAGATGTAACCTAGTTTTAATATATTTTTTATTAATTATGGACATTATTATATTTTTGCAGAAATGTTCCATATTTGTGTTGTTAATAACAATACATTTCCATAAGAAAATCTTACGAGAGTTACATAGGAAAGGAACAGAATCTGCGTGTTAATTTACGGATCGAGGAACTCGAACGGTAGAACAAAATTTCTTTCGATTAATGTAAAAGTGCAGTAAAAAACGTTTCTTTTTAATTTCTAATATAAAATTTTGGTGAAGAAATACCATAAAAATTTAGTTTCTTCACATGACAAGCTCGTGTTACATTCACCGGTGCTTATTTGAAATGTTCGCCACTTTATTCCAGAATTTGTAATCAATTTCTGTTTTCTTGAATGCAATTTTTTTTTGCTGGACAGTCTAGTAAAGCCATTGATAGTGTAACGTTAGGAATTCATTTCAAATTTCAATGTTACCATAATTGCTAATGGAATTGGAATTTTTCTTTAGGTCTAACCGATTAGTGAGGAAATGTACAGAAAAATGGATTGTAATCAAGGACAATGAAATGCTGGTGACAATTCTTGTAACGCTTCGAATCCGGGATTCAATTCAAATCAAAATACTACCATACCAATAATTTCTTCTTTGACTATAAAGTCCCGACTAGACTAATTTAGGTATTGGGCAAGAATAGGGGTGATGGTCAAGTCAAGTAAAATCGTTACAAACTTAACGTAACGTAATTATCCATTCAGCACGTAGATGGAGATGAAAGAAGTCAAAACATTTGAATGCAAGAAGCATTTATTACCTCTTTCGAAATGTAAGCTTCGCTATACGTAAAAATAGTATATTGACATTGTTGTCCTATTTGAGACTTCATGTTAATTCCTAATAATATAATCTCATCAAATTCAAATAACAGCATGTGATGTATTATAGTATTCATGACAACACGCAATTGGTGTAATTTTCTTATAACTGTCAAAGATATCCTTTCGGTTTGACCGCTTTTGAAAAATAGAAAACTAAATGCACTTCCAATATAACAAGTTTGATAAAAAGCGAAGAAAATTCTGTTAACAGAGGCAAATAACTAGCTTAACGGAAACAGCATATTTACTTCTAAAATTAAAAGAGAATGTTAGGTCAGGTCAGAGTGTTTAAAAAATCAAATTCCTTGTATCTTGTGGAGACATATGAGAGTTTTTCACGCTCAATGAGCGCTGACACGCATTGTATTTTTAATTTCATTAAATCACCATTTTTAACACCCTACTAAATATAATATAATCCTCCACCCATCCATCACTGTGACAATTTATCACATCACTTCGTTTAATTTCAATTTACAGATTTGTAGAAATATCTAAGTACATGAATAATATCATTGTAAACATTTAGCGACAGAAAAGAAACAAGTCGCTTCTTTGTGCTGAGCTTAAAGAATAACACACTGGAGATACTTTCTCTGTTTACTTAGCGAACGAGGAAGAGGAATACTTTGACTATCGCATGATAAACGCTCAAGGCACAAAGAAAATTACAAACATTAATCAGTCATTTATACTCGTATATTTGTCAGTCTCTATCGAATGTCACTTCATTTATACAATCAATGTCCTCCATTATGTGTGCCGATATGACCGGATACGGTTATTCTCTAAGTGAAGATAACACGAGTACGATGACGATGATGATGATGCTGATGGTAATGATGATTGAGATATTATGTTTTGTATTTTTCACATTTTCGTATTACTTCATTTTACCATTTACAGCGATTGACAGCTGACACAAATAATATTGATGTATGGGCTCTTTCCATTCATGCTGCTTGCCGGTATTGACATGCTGTTGGATATCTATTGTGGTAGCAGAGTAGAGCTCGACAAAAGAGAGTTTAAGTGAGCGTAAACAATTACGATGGCAACACAAATTGACGACGATGCAAAGTGATTTGAGTGCGATTATTTCCGTGAAAGCGTTAAGCTCTAATAGCATAATAGCACAATCATATAATATCGATATTGCGGTGTAAATAATAATAATAAGCTGTAGATAAACGAAATCTTGTGACTGGACATTGAACATTATCTAAAACTGCATAAAAATATGTTTTTCAATCTGTTTGATTTTTTTATGCACTTTGGAATTTTCGGATTAATGAGTAGATAAACTTTTAATAATAATTATTATAATTATAATAATAACGGGTTACCCATTTTTCGGTTTCAAAAGTAAAGTGAAACGCACGTAAAGATATGATTTCGATGAAACTTTTATTTTATATTATATTATTATGATGCTTGGAGTTTGCCATTATGTACGAAATACGATGTCATTTAAATGACCGCCTCTGGGTTGGTGGGTCCTTTTGAGGTAATTTTCGACCACTTTTTTCGCACATTTCGGGCGGTACCTCGGTGATAACTTAACGAATGTTGGGACTTATCCGCGTAAACACGTTATTTGACGTAGCTCCACAAACAAAAGTCAAACGGCATTACATCGCATTGACGTCGCCAAAACGCGAAATTACGCTCTCTGGAAATCAAATCCAAAATTGGGTATGTTGTGTGGTTCCAGGTACCGTCTTGTTGAAACCACATATCGTCCTTCAATTGCAGGCTAAATTGAATTTCGGATTATCCGCAAATTTTTTTACTCCAACAGAAGCGATATTTTTGGCAGTGCGTACATTGCGATGACTCACAGCGCTGACCACATCTGTAACGCTTCCAGTATCTTCAAATTTCTTAAAAATCTTGCCAATTCCAAGCACAGTAGACCGGTTATGACGATCATTAATTCCAAGCACAGTAGGTCGGTTATGACGATCATAATCACTCCGTAATGCGTGAAAAGTGCCCATATTTGAATCACCGCTTTTGTAGTAGGTTTTAATTATTTTTACGCATTGTTCGGTTATTAAACGATCCATATTCGTAAATAGCAAACTTTCACCTTTGCCAGACCGGCGATTTTGAAAATGTTTCTTGAAAATGTCGAAAGAATAATGAAAATTGTCAAGTCCGAATGAACCATAGTACAATAAAGAAATCAACATTTTAACTAGAAGCATTCTAGAAGCATTCTGTTTAGAAATTAGGAATCATATTGCATTGTAATGGTTGATAGTAAGGACAACTTTTGAAAATTCTATCAAACATTATAATGCAATATGATTAAGAAAAATTAAATGAAAATTAAATTTCTATAAATCGGTCAATTTGTGTGGAAGGTTGCAGAACGGACATGACAACAGAATTTATTTGCATTCTCGATACTTGACTCACCAAACGTGTGGTATGTACTAAATTTGACTAAATCCAGTACAAATGCTTGCAAGATATAAATCTAAAAATATATCAGTTAAACCCGTCACTTGAATGAGAGGTACGAAAAAGTTGTGATGACTAGATCGATTTTTTCTTAAATTTTACTGTATACTGAAAATTGGTACAAGGGAAACAAATGTAGGTTCCTTCATAATACAAATTATCAATTACATAAAAGAGATTACATTTTGAACATCGGCCAATTTATATGGGAGGTGCCAGAAATTGACCTACGGTGCAGTCCATATTGATACTTAAGTATTACTTCAACAAACGCTTATTGTGTAGCAAATTTTTACTGAATTTGGAGGAACTGAATAAAATATAAAAAGCTAAGAATATATGTGTTAAATCAGTCACTTATGTATGTAAGATGTAGTAGAAATAAATCCTTTATTTTTTCAATAGACGGCTTTAGCAGTTTGCATTTTGCGTTGTGTACGTGCGATCGGGTTGCGCTAGAATGATGGTTACGTATTCCAAAAAAAAGCAAAAAAACTTTTCAGACAGCTTTGTGATTGCTTGACTCAGTATTGATCCAGAGTACGTCAAAGATGTATACTAGCAAAGAGAAAGTACACCCTATTTCGGAATTTTTCTTATTAATAGCCAACCACGCACAATTTTGTCTTCATTGATTTCGTCCGGATAATTTTGGTGTCAAAATTGAACAATGGAAATCGTTACGTTTAACCGTTTTCAGTGCCTAAGAGCAAACATTACACTAAAAACATGTGTAAGGTTGGATACAATTAGAAATTCGAACCAGCCGCCAAAAAGTGGTCAGACATACTCGACTTATATCGGATCATTCTAACTATGCTGGTCAAAGCCTTTATTACACCTTATGTAATGTGAAAGGTACGGGAAGAAGCGTGGTTAACCTGTTTTTTTTTAAGTAGTCATTGTAAAATAATATATTGGACAAAAAATGTAGGATACTGCAATAAGAGAGTTTTTATAGGACAGGCTGACATCGCTCTATTGAAACACATTCTGGTTTGGTTCACTCATGAGGTGTCAATATGCATAATTTAAATACATATTATAAATTTAAATACTTTAGCATTTGGCACGTATCGAACAGATAGACAGCAAAGCTGCACAGACAGCGGGAAAATTATATGCAATGTAAATTTCATTTAACAAGAAATTTCCACATTTCAGTAGATTGTGCCTGTATTTATAAACATGCGAACTTTATTTCGGATCTTTGGAGAGTTAATGGGGACTACATGTATTCGTCACTTTAAAGTAGATATAAAATTCTTTCATCAAAGCTGCCAAACCCTTTGAAAATGTATAATGCAAGGTTTATAACTGGTAAATTGAAGTCTTAGTTAAATCACAATGCAATAAACTCCTGAATGATAATAATTCCTGACTTCTACTCCAGCAAATTTCTCAGATTCGGACTTCAATTCACTGATTGTTATATAAACTACATGTGTGATATTCAGCAGTTATATGCATGAATTTATCAATAAACAGGCAACGACAATCATTCAAAACGAATTACTCATACGCAACCCAAAACAATGGCTATAATAAAATAACTCATACGTGATAAAAATATTCATTTAAATGTTATCACTTATACGCAGTCACAGCTTTCGCTGATATGTTCCTTTAATCACAATGTTTTGTAAGGAGTTATGAGTTAAATTAACACGTTGCTTTAACGCCAGCAAATAGACCACAAATTTTATGAGAAGCCTTTCCTTTTTTTTTTTTTGGAGTGAGTGGAAAGCAAATTAATCATTACATTTATTATTTGACTACACCTCCAACATACAAATGTGAGTTCAATTAATTCTAGAGCAAGGGGCGAAGAATGAACTTGGGTGAAAGTGAGATACACCTTTGGAGAAAATTTACTGCGGTTATTTTTGTGTGTGCCGAATATTGGTGGGATTGGTCAGGTAAAAGTTATTCTTCTGGGAATTGTACGCATTGAGTTGATTACAGGAAAGCGAAGTTTTCTTTATGAACATCAAATCAGGCGCAAGAGGGCAACCTTGGCTTCTTATCGATACAAAGTAAGTACGAAAACAATATTTTGGGTAGTCGTTTCGAAAGTGTATGTCAAAGATAACTGAGTAAATATTTTTGGGATTTTGAGTTATGGGCTAGTCTCTGACCTACTTAAAAAAAAGGTAAGAAAAAAAAAAATGGGAAGCCAATAGCCCATCGGCAAATTGTAGTTTTTTTGGCATGATCTGTTATGTAATTGTGTTCGAATTGTTGGCATTATGGAGAAATATCTTCTTTAAAGTAAACAAAAATAAAGATTTTATTGATATTTCGTTACTTTTTATGATGATTGTTGATCAACAATATCTTTATCTAAGAGGGTGTTCTATGTTTCACCGAAAAAATATAACGCATTAATGTCCGAATCTAAATTATTGCAATTTTTTTAACTCAGCTGTGTAAGTATGTAAATGTATACTTCAATAGGAATGATTATTGTGATCTGATTCTGATATGGTTTAGTAAACTTTTCGCAGAGGAGTAAAGGACATGGCAATTCTTATTGTTGCTTGCTGTCCATCCTTAAGAACTAAGTCAAATAGGAAATTTAATTTTTGCTGACATTTTTGAAAAACAGAGAAGACAACTCCATCAGACACACTTAATTGTTGATGACGATCCTACAGCGATGTTGTGTTAGCCACCTCGAAGGAACATCAAATTTTTTTAAAATTGTTGTACTTTTATAAAAACCTCTATTGGAACAATGTGGGTATACGTAACATTTATTTATCAGTTCAAAAAAAAAAAAAAAAATATTTTTACTTTTAAGTTATTGGCAGAAGTAATTGTATTAGAAAATATTGTCTTCTTTCATAGCGTCGCACAGTGAGATTCTAAGTGCAAAAAGTCTATTTTTCGACTGTAAAATATTAAAAATGTAATGATGCAATTTTGTACGGAATTGTTTAGTTAAGAGAAATTCATCATTGCTTTTTTAAAAAAAGTATTTTTTTTTTATCGCAAAATAATTACTTAAAAATGCTTGGGAGAAGTAAAGCGCAAAACGACTAAGATTTTAATGCAACTCGAGGGCCTGTATATGCATATTTGTTGTTCGTTTAACTATTTTATGTCATGATGTTCTGAAAATATGGTATTTTGTGATTCTTTAAGAAAAAAAGACAACTGGATAGCATAAATAGTTTCGAAACTATTTAAATTTAAAAAAAGCCCTAGAAATTTCAGTGTTCTAAGCTTTCCTTGGATGAAAAAAAGGTTAGCTCCGGGGACCTCCATGCTCTGACTGCAATAAAATGAAGGAAGGGAGTATATTATTGCGATTTATAGGAAAAAATCCCCATAATATTTTATACTGCTGAACAAAGTTATAAATTTTATGAAAAAAGTCACAATAAGGCGTCAACCTCGTAAACAACATTTGGAATTAGATGATATTGTAAAAGAAATGATAGATGAATAAGTAAATAAGTTTCCTTACAAATGAACTAATTATTTTATTTTAGGCAATCCTACTAAATATTTTTACAGAAAATTATAGTTAGTAGTTATATAAGATATTTGCTGGTCTGTAAGGATATAATCCATAGACTAAAATAAACAAATGAAATGAAATGAAATGAAATGAAAATAAGTCAGGCGGGTAGTGGGTGAAATGGTTATTTTTTCTGAGTAATATAGGCGATGGGCGTGGCCGATTTTATGAAACTTTCCAAAATTTTTGTTTCCGTAGTACAGATGATCCATGCCAAGTTACAAAAATTTCTACCAAACAGAATAAAATTTATACGAAAATTTCATTTTGAGTTGTATGGGCGGTGGGCGGTGGGCGTGGCCGATTTAGATGGAACTTTCCAGAAATGTTGGTTTCGTAGTACAGATGAATTTCTACCTAACAGAAAAAAATGTATACGAAAATTTCATTTTTAGTTGTATGGGCGGTGGCCGATAGGCGTGGTCGATTTGGATGAAACTTTATATTTTTGCTACTCTACGTCATAAAACGCTCTATGCCGAATTTCAAGACTCTACGACAACTCCTTATATTTATTGCACAAAAATGTATGAAGCAATCCACTGTGCGTCGGATCTGTTACTACAAAAAAAAAAAAACAACAACAACAACAACAAAATTCCTGAAAGTGTAAATTTTAAACTAAAGCACTGTTCAAACAAAAACATCACTTTTTTAATGGTTATGCGAGAATTGGACTCTAAGCAGTAAATTATACATTTTATGTTTTATGTTAGCTTAATAAACCAATCATCAGAATCTCTGAAAGCATATAAATTTGCGAAACTGAATTTCAATTACAGTTTAATAAAACGCGATAACGAAGTGTGATATAAAATTCTTCATGATTTTTTTTTTACAAATTTCTTTAAAATAAGTCTTATATAAGAAATTAAGAAGAATTGTTTTTAAAGTGCCAAATGGCACTTTAAGTTTCTATACCAATAAAATCAATTTTTCGCACACCAAAGTTTAACTTTCCCAAAAATTCACTCCTTAGCACTATAATTTTTGAGCCTTAAAGTTAATTTGCACGAATTATTCATTAGGGCACATGAATTGTTCATGTTCGAAACTAGGTGAAACTTTCGGAAGTATGTAAATCAACTGCATAAAACGAGTGAATAATTTGAAATTTCCAAATATTTAATTCACAAGTTATTCTCTACGAAGTTACTGCAGAACTTAAAATAGTCCGCACACAATTTGTTACAACAGCAACGGTGTAGGTGCATGTGTGATTGTGAGGTAGCCAGGAGGATCGCAAGTAAAAATCACAAATATTCCAGCTGGGTTAAGGCAGGAAGGAAAACGAGGAGCAGTGCCTTTGTGATAGCATTTCAACTTGTGCATTAAAAAACGAATGCATCGGAAAAAGTTAAGTCTATCTGGCAAAGAACACGACGAACACAAATTCAAAATCGAAATTCATTATTTGGTAATTTAGTCTGTAACAAGAAAAAATGTTGATCCATCGAGAATATTCCTATGCACAACTTGATTTTTCTTTCCGGGGCAAATGCAAATTCAAGTGCAACACAAGACATGATTTTCTTCTCAATTTTGTTATGTAACAAACTATAACCTCATTCCACATGGAATGGAGAAAAGATGATGGTACAGTTGTTCATGGATTGCAATTCCTTTAAGACGTCCCAAATACACAGAGAAACTTACAAGGAAAATTGCTACCGATTTTTTGGAAAAAGCCAAAGGCGAGCACTGGCAACTAAAAATAGTTCAAAGGAAACTAACTTTTCCTTTTTGACTATGCAAATATCGAATAGGAATATGATGATGTGAATAAGCACAAGATGAATTTACATTTGAATTCGATGAATAGCATTGATATGTCCCTGGGCTCCTTTGGCCATTTACTTTCAGTGTCTATCTTGTGTGTCATATCGATTTGGTGCAGCACAATTCTACGGGTCTCAATAATGTGTTGCATATTCGGTTGCAAATTGAGTGTTGAAATGATTTGATCATCTTTGTGAGATATCATTAGTAATGCTCTATTTAATATAGATTTTGTTTTGTGAAGCAAGTTATATGTAGATAAGGAGGACAATAAATTCAATTATATTTCGTTAGAAGTAGATTTAAATCGATTTTAAGATCCACTTGTAAAGTTAAAATATTATGAAATAAATACATGTATATTTACATCAAAATTGTTTTTTCTTTGAAATATATTCATATATCATTGCCAATATAAATGCTTTGTAGAGTGCTCGTATGTGCTACTCAATAAGAGTAGTAGTAATAAATCAACTTTATTGAAATGACTTGTGCGCCACCTATCGTACATTATTTGACTGTTATATCTTCCAAAGACAGCGGGTGGTAAGCAAGTGGGCAAGTTCATAGTGTTGTGAACAATAATCGAATTCATCTTCAGATAATATTTTACCTGTGTTCAAGTAGCATACTTTTCCTGCCCTTGGGTTATTTCAATATAATTTTTGACGAGAGTTCTGAATATAACAGATTTTCAAAATTTCTATTCGACGCGAAATCCCTTTTCAAAACTTCCACCTAGTACTTCTTCAGTTCATGAATAATTAACTTTTTGAGTTTCTTCAGTGCAGATCTAAAAATACTAAGTTCACATTGAAATGGCAGTACTGGATATATACAAAAGACAGAAATTTGAATCAGGCACCAAAACATTACCCTAAGTGGATAAAACTTCTCTTAAATCTTAGTACTCTAATTATCGAACTCTTGAAACCCGTTTAGCACGAACTATATGTTCGGCCGGGTCGAACTTTATAAATTCATATTTTCTTTAGTATTTTTCAATAGCAACATCCATAATTAATAGTTCATAAATTAAATGGCCGATTCCATTACTTATTAACTTGGCTATATACACTGAGTTTTTCATGTAGGGTGGATAACAGACTGCAGCAGCCATGTTGTTTTCACGGCGTCTTTCAAATTTGTTGATTGTTATTGAGTGACTGTGCCAAACTATCATATTAAGTTACGCGATTGAGCAGCAAATATAAATGCATCCACAAAAAGTTAATGCTTGATGCGGAGTTTAGACCGGAGACTTAATTGGTTTGTATTTCTTCAAAAACGGCATTGGTGAGGTCATCACTATGAACAGGGAGCACTACAGATCAATAATAATCAATTCCTTTTGGGCGAAATTGAACGATATGGTCGTGCCACATCGCGGATGTTACAAAGGATATTTTGTTTTGACGATTTGCAAATATTGATATCTGTCGCGCAGTCCGCTTGCATTGGGCACCAATTTGACCCCGATAGACTTTTGCGGGATGCTCTCTGCCAATAAACCGAAATCGACTGATGCTCTTAGAGTCAATATATCCCCGGGCTATTGCCCAAATCCAGAGAATATATGCGGCAGAGCTATCGAAAATTGGATCTCCAGTATCCTTGCCGCCGTGTGAAGTCTCTGGGGAATATTTGAACGGCGTAAATAGTCTTTCATGTAAAAAAGGAATTTAGTTAGTCCCCACACTCTCTGTAGTTTGTGAGAACACACAAAATCGACAAAAAAAAAAAAACACATTTTTTTAAATAGTTCAAAATATTTTCACACAAATTTGGGTAAATTTTCAAATGAAATATCAAATATAATTATGGGCCACCTTCTCCTGATTTTTGTGCTATTTTTAAATTAAATTAAAATTAACCAAAAATATAATAAGAAGAATAGCCTATTTTTTACTATCAATGACCCAACCACTATACACAAAATATACACAAAGTATATACAATAAAACATAAACTTAAGTAACAATAAAAAGAATTGAAAGTAAAAACATGAAAAAAAGAAAAATGGACCGAAGTTCCTAAAAAGTATAGATAACAGTTCGTCTGGAACAAAAATTTGTTTTAATTTTAATAAAAAGAAAAAAACTAAAAAAACAAAGTTTCCAACAAAAATCGCGCGATTTTCATTTGAAAAATTTTTCAAAAACAAAAAAAAAAAAAAAACTTTAAAAAAAGGCTTGCTTCAATTTCGGATTTTTTTTGCAGTTTTGCAAGATGAGGAAAAGTGGGGACTTAATCCAACTGACTGAATGGATTTCCTAATTCAGACAAAAAAAAAATTAAAGGGAAGAAATTAAGTGACAAAAAAAAATCTTAACACTGATCACACATGAATGAATTCCTCAACAAATCATTTGTATTGAATTGAATTTGTTTGCAGTTTTTTTTTTGCCTGCGGCGCTTACTTCAATTTCGGATTTCTACCCTGCTCTGCAAGATGGTGCGCCAAGAAGATCAAAAAGCAAAACGTATCCTGCCAAAGAAAATAAAATTCTTCAGGATAGAAATTGGGTGGAAGAGAAGATCTTAACATCAATTGGGGGGAATCCCCCAAAAATCTATCTGTATTGAAATGAAACCGTTCGAAGATAATTTCGGAAAAGGCGTTAATTAAGGAATCTGATATACAAAAGGATGAAGAAGTTGATACATTGAAAGGATCACAAAATACAATCTTTTTTGGATCCACATTTCTTTCAAAATATTGTTCGATTATGTGATAAATTATACGACAAATAATACGGTGGTTGTGCGTTATTTTTCACATTTAATTTGACAACATTTTCATTTATTTTCTGGCGAAATTTTCCTTTATTTTTTGTGTCATTTTGGACGAAAAGTTTTTGAGCGATTTTTTACAATATTTTTCAGATTTTTTTTTTGGCGATATTTCGTGTTTCCCCATAACTTGTAGTTAACGAATATATGTTACGACTGGTAAAAAAAATCAAATATTCCAGAGCTGCATTCAGTTCTTATATGCCAAGTATTTCCCTACTGTACCATCTTCGCTTGATTATGGTATCTGGGGTTCATAGTGTAAACAATACTGTGGCGACCTATCGCCAGATTAATGGGTATGCTGAGTATTTTTTCCATTTTGCAAAACCACGTTCACAATTAGGACAGTCCCTTGAAAAATTATATGAATCGTGCTTTCAACAAACACGTGGATTAAAGTGTATGCTAAATCGATATAGATTTTTATGACGATCAAGTATATACATAATTTATGGGATCTGAGAATTACTAGTCACAAAGGAAATGGCAATATATATAGCATATAAAGGGTGTCCCAACCAGAACGCAAGATTTAAATTTTAAATAAAACACAGACCGTCAACGACCGTTTTGCATAAATGCTGCGGTATTTCATTAATGCAGCGTCCAATTTCCTCTTTTAAGGCTTAAGCCATCGTCGGCTTATTCGCGTAAACAATCCACTTCAAAAAAACCCCAAAGAAAAAAATATAATGGTGTTAAATCGCACGATCTAAGCGGCCAATTCTGGTCTCCAAAACGCGAAATAACACGACCGGGAAATGACTGATGCAGCATTTGAATTGTTTCTCTGGCTGTATGACATGTGGCGCCGTCTTGTTGAAACCACATGCCCTCCACATTCATTTCTTCAATTCTAGGCACGAAAAAACTGGTTATCATTTGGTTTTCATAAAAAAAGGGTGCAATGATTCCTCCAGCCCAAAATGCACAGCACACAGTGACACGTTGAGGATGCATTTGCTTCTCGTGAATCACTCGAGGATTTTCCTCACCCCAAATGCGACAATTCTGCCTATTGACGAAGCCATCAAGATGGAAATGGGCCTCGTCACTGAAGATGATTTTATCGGCAAAATCAGCATTTTCATGCTGTCTCTCCAATACCCAATTAACGAACTCCCTTCGCTGTCCACGGTCAGCTGACTTCAGTTCCTGAGTCAATTGAACTTTGTATGCATGAAGATGCAAATCTTTCGTCAAAATTCGCTGCATAGTGGATTTGGAGACACCAATATGCTGAGCTCGGTGTCGAATTGAGGTGGATGGACAGCTGCGACATTTTCGGTCGATCGACCTGGTCGAAGGGGCGTTGTTGTCTTTACATCACTAACAGACCCAGTTTTGGCAAATTTATCCATTAATCTCTTTAGTCGCAATCTCCCCAATTTGATCGCAATTAGCGAAAAATGGTGAAAGTTTTGTTTATATCCTCCTATCGTGATAGTTGATGAATTCTATTTGTTTTAGAACTACAACTAATAACAATTTAAGTATCCAGACTAATATAATATGAAAAATGGGTCCAACATTTCGGAAATTTTGAAAAAACTAGAATTCCGGGAATCGTCTAAACAACATCTCACGCCTCTACCAAAAAAGAGTAGGCTCCATAGAGTCCTTTGAGGTCTAGCAAGAACGGATGAACTTTCGTATAAGAAAAGTAGTATAGGAAAAGCCAACAACTAAGGAACTGATTTTTATAATAGAAGTTTTATGTTTGTAAAACTTAAACTTAAACTTTATGCTTGTTTATAAAACTTCTTTATACAAAAAAACAGCATCTAACAATTAACAGTCTAATAGTGGATGTTGTGGCGATGAGGCGGTCATGTCGCATAGTATAGGGTTATCCTTTTAGTAGTTTCAAAACCGTCGGTCTGAATTGTTACTTCTTTGGTGAAAAGTTCGTCATTTAACAACCAAAGAGCGCTGAAAAACAGTTAAAACTTAATACAAAAGTGGTGATTCAAACATTGTGGGCATTTTTTCGTACATTACGGGGTGAATATGATTGTTATAATCGAACTACTGTGAAAGAAATCGGTAAGATTACAAAGAAATGTAAAGAAACTGGATGTGGTTAGGCCTGTGCATTATCACAATGTACACACTGCAAAAAACATCGCTTCTGTTAGTGAAAGAGTGGCGGATAATAACCGGCGGATAATATGTGGTGATTTCTAGAAGACGGTGCCACGAGCCACACAACACAACCAATTTTGGCTTTAATGAGTGGAAATTTTCCAGACAGCCTAATTTCACGTTGTGGCTACATCTGTTGGCCACAAAGATCATGCAATTTGGCGCCTTTTGACTTTTTTTGTGGGGCTATGTTAAAGACCGTGTTTACGCGGATAATTCCCAAACGTTGGAACATTTGACAACCAATATTCGTCAAGTTATCGCCGAGATATCACCCGAAATGTGGGACAAAGTGGTCGAAAACTACCTCAAAAGGATCCACTAACGCAACCAATGCGAGGCGGTCATTTAAATAACATTTTATTTCGAGCATAAGGACAACGCTCAAGCATGCGTGTTTTATTTAATTTTAATTGATTACCCGGCCCGGTATGTTAATCTAAGCACTGTGCCAAGAACTGTCAAGTGTTAACGTTAATATAAATATCTAAAAGCAGGTGAAACATATAAGCCAGCAACAAACATTCCACCTATCGTATATTTCATCTGCTCATTTATTCTAAATTCACTTACATTCAAACACTATGCAAATAAATTATAAATCCGTATAAATTTATGACTCTTCCTTAGACTTATGCCCCTAAAAATTACGAGTGCTCGTTTAACACTATTCATAAATACCGAAGGAAACATTGCAATTGTAAGCCTTCAGGCATACTAAAAATATTCCTACGTAAAGAAAATGTTAAATATTTTTTGAAAAGCCAACAGGTTTCCACAAACAACATTTAAATTTATAATTAAAAACAATTCTCCAAAGCAAAACCTCATACAAACGCACACACAACCAAGTTAAGATAGACAAGAAACAAGAATCTTTCAGGTGAATAAAAGTTTTGTTGTAAGACAAACCTATTTTTTTGTGTTCTTTCTGCACATGAAAAACTTAAAAAGTTTGTTGTTGTCAAAATGCTTAAACAACCACTTTTGAAATCCCATAAGTAGTATTAGTAAGTGGAGAACATGGCTGGTGATACTTTCTAAAGAAGCTTCAACTTCATTTAACCAATAAGGAAACCTAAAAAGGGGTAAAACCGAGCCAAAAGCAACCAAAACGGATAAAGGATATCTGCATAAAATGCGGACAATATAGGCAGGCATTGCTATGTAAAAACGAAAAGTTTCTTAAGACATTTCCAAACACTTTGTAATGAAGTCTTAAAATTATAAAAATGTTACACCACCACGAACGAAGGAAGTCGTAGTAATGAACATGCTCATGTTTGCGAGGGGACAATGAAGAGAATGCTAAGGAAAAATATGCCCATTTAAATGCTTTAAAGTTCTTAAATTTCTATGGGATAGTAGTGTCTTGCTTCTTTTCTGCTTTCTTGCGTTTCGTGTCTTTCTCACTTTCTGGTATTTGTCACTAGAAAATGTCCTTCGATTTCAATTTCTATGACATTTTTAATTTAAACAATTTTCGAAGAGAAAAACCATACGCTCCTTCGTTTGTCCTTCTGTTGGATATTACTTTTTTACACTTCAATGAGAACAGGGTGAGAGAAAAATTATTTAAAATTGATTGAACTTGTGGTGGTAACACTTTAAGGACTTCAGTTTAGAAAAGGGAACGATATGAATCATTACGTCTTTGGTTACACAACTGGCATTTTGATAGAATAGGTCATTTCATTTAATGTGACTTTAATCTCCTTATACAGCAACGGCGATAATCTCGAAATCACTATAGTCATACAAGAATAACCCGCCAAACATTTTGTCTTGTTAAGGCCAGAATCCTTGGCCGAGAGAACATTCCGCAGATTTGGCAAACCTATTCATACTTTTACATAAAACCAATGTATATGTGCTCCCAATGTGTATGTGCTGTTCTCTAGTTCGAAAGATGCCAACTCAATATCTCACATGCTTCCCCTGAGCTTTTCAATTACTTCTCTCTGAAAATAACTACTTCACTTGTTATCTAAGCCTGATAAAATAAAGTTCGTTCGAAACCCTTTTAGGTCCAGCAAAAATGGATGAACTATCGTACAAGAAAAGTCTATGGGAAAAGCCAGCGACTAGGGAACTAATTTTTAGGACAGAAATTTCATGTTTATAAAATTTAACTTAAACTTTATGTTTAAAAATCTTTTTTTTCCACAAAAAACAGCAAATAACCGTTTAATAATGGATGTTGTGGCGATGAGGCGGTCGTGTCGCATAGTATAGTAGTTTTAAGACCGTCGGTCTGAAGTGTTATTTCTTTGGTGAAAAGTTTGTCATTTAATAACCGAAGAATGCCTAAAAACAGTTAAAACTTAATACAAAAGTGGTGATTCAAACGTCGTGGGCATTTTTTCGTGCATTACGGTGTGATTATGAGCGTTATAATCGACCTACTGTGTAAGGAATCGGTAAGATTATAAAGAAATTTAAAGAAACTGGATGTGCACTGCAAAAAATATCGCTTCTGTTAGTGAAAGAGTGGCGGAAAATAACCGGCGAATAATATGTGATGGTTTCTAGCGGAGCCACGAGCCACACAACACGACCGATTTTGGTTTTATTGCGTGGAAATTTAGACTTTTTTTGTGGAGCTACGTTAAAGTTCGTTCGGTAAGATCCTAACGATTTGCTATTGTTCAAATTCTCATTAGAGAAAGCTGCTTGCTTTTATGCTGACCGCTAATTGTTTTCCTTTCATTCTTTTTTTTGCTGGACCATATCTGGAAGAATTGTTGCTATTATTTCTCAAGTGATAATTTTAGCGCAGCTGTAATTTATACCCAAGGTTTTCACGTCAAAATGGAGATAAAAGGTACAAGACTCTTTAGGAAGCACATAGCCACAACACATATCGTCAAATTGACAAAATTCTAGTCTGTGAAATAGGGATTGAGTTAGACTTCGGTAAATCGATCCTTTGTAGTGCAAGCATAAGAAGGGGTGTATTATTTTCATTCTAAGAAACAACAACGTGTGCTAAATTTGACTGAAAAATATTAACCTAAAAATATATATAGGGTTATTCATCTAGTGGTTCCAAAACCGCTGGTGTGGCAAGGCTGTCAGCTCTTAAAAACCTGTCATCTGAAGTGTTATTTTTATTTAGCGAAAGGCCATTTACGAATATGGGCCGTTTCAGAAGCGAAGAAAGCGTAAAAATAGCTAAAACTTACTACAAAAGTGATGATTCAAACGTGGGCTTTCAATCGAACAAAATTTTCTTCAGCGATGAAGCTCATTTCTCACTCGGCGGTTACGTCAACAAGCAAAATTGTGGCATATGGGACAAATGGGAGAGCCTAGAAGTGATTGTGAAAAAGCCATTGCATCCGGAAAAAGTGACTGCTCGGTGCGCATTAGATTAATTTTGATCGAATCTGAAATATCGCAAAATTCTCTTTTTACTTCGCATCTAAGAAAGATGACTTTACCAATTTTTATGATTCCTAATTTAACCACTTAGTCTGGTTAGTGACACCATTTAAACCCCTCTTTAATAAGTTTTTACGGATAAAAGCGTGAATTTGAACTTTTTCCTTTTTTTCGCAAATTTAGTCTGTAAGAGTGGATAGAGATGCCATTTTTTGTGATTCTAGTCCGAGTCATTTGAGCTGGGCGATGGTAACAGTTTTATCACTTTTAACCCTCTTTTCACCAATAGAAGTATGAATTTGGAAAATCTCTTAAGGAATTTTTATGAATCATAATGCAGCTGTTTAGTCTTACTAGTAGCACCATTTTAATCTCTTTCTATCCAGTTTTTTCCCCCATAACAACATGAATTTTAAAACTTTGTTTTTATCGTAAATTTAGTCTGTAAGAGGAATATGGACACCAATTTTTGTGATTCTACCTCAAACCATTTGAAGTGCCCCACCCTTGGCACCAGATTTGTTGCCTCCTTTTGAGAACTTCTTTTTTATTACACGTTTAGTCCGTAAGAAGAAGTTGAACACCGTTTGAGCTTGGCGATGTTAGCAGTTTTGCTCCATTTTACCCTATTTTGACCACAAAAGGCATGCATTTTGAAAAAATCTGTCCTTGTCTCGTGCCTACTCTAGAAAGGGTACCAAATTTTTTCCAAATTTTTTGTGATTCTAGGTCAGCCGTTTAAGCAGATTCATTGTGGCAAATTTTTCACTCTTTACTGAGTTTTTAACTCCTAACAGTAAGAATTTCGAAAAATCCCTAGTGATGGCGAGCAATGCAACAACATTTATATATAGACGAAATTACAAAATTATAAAATTGGAAAACTCCAAAATCATAAGATTATAGAATTAACAAATTGTAAAGATCATTTGAGGCAATTTCCAAATTATTGATTTTTTATCCCTCTCCTCAGTCTCTTCAATTCCATCTTGGTTTCTGTTCTGCTCGCAATGGGTTAAAGCATCATTCGACCATTCAAACAAGAAAACTAATCTAAATGTACATGAAGTGAGCCAGTATTTTACCAGTCATGTGTGCTGGCCATACATGAACTTATGCTTCCAATATGTTGGAAGTGGCACAATTTGGTCTTGGTCACAAAACAAAAAGAAAAAGGCCAGAAATAAGGTCTTAGGTCTTTCTGTTAATGAAAAATTGATACCTAAAAGCAAACAGGCACAAAACAAACACCTAGAACAACAATGGGGACCGCAAAACCCAACCAATGACGACAAAATGCACATAAAATTGTATGTCTCAAACCACATAATAATGCATGTAAAAACCAAACAGAAGCACGAACAGTGCAAAAAGAGTGACCAGAAAAGGAAACTAAAAGACAGAGACCCCTTTACTCACTTTGAGGTTGGCTCAAGGCTAGATAGAGGAGGCTCATGTGCTGCGACCATTGTCAAAGGAAAACCCCATTAAAGTTATAATTTTCCCTGATCACTATCTTAAAGAAAATTGTTTTTCACTTCATCTTCTCTGAAGCTGAATTGAAAAGCGTACAACAAACAACAGTCTTTTCGGTCCATTGTGCACTGGCTGCTGCTGGTATTACTCTTCTATTAAACATAAAATGTCAATTTTTATTAAAAACCCAACAAAAGAATGGACGTAAAATGTTCAATAATGACGAAGGCAATGGAATACACTAATAGTTATCACAGGTCAAAAACTTACCTAAGGCATGACACTGAAGAATTTTTGTGCGTCCTTCACTCACTATGGAACCGGACGATGAAGGCTGGGTGGTAAATCGGGGTGGTTGTGATTGCGGGCCATCTGTAATCGAAAAGATGAAATCAGTTTATTAATAAATATTTAACGAAAAATATGCCGGATAGCCAACAGCTAAATTATAAATTTGATAAAGGTTATGTGTGCGCGTGTAATTTAATCAACATTTTATTAGTGACAAATAAATACTGGGAAAAAGAGTCAGAAGAATGTTTAAAATGAGAGCGACAATATATTTGGAACCATAAACAAATGTGGTGAAATAACAATTTGATTTATTATTTGAAATTGAACAGCACAGAGCGGAAATAAGTGCTAATAAAAGTAATTATTATAGGATCGTGTAGACTAAAAACTTTGCTACTTTGAAAGAATGGAAAAATTTGCTACAAATTAATAATTTCATAAATAAATATATGGTCAATTGAACAATTGAGTAAATGAGCACTATCATAATCGCTTACGAAGATATTGAGAGCACAACCCATCGAGATATATTCAAATTTATCATAAACTAAAAGTGTTTATCGATTTCGATTTTAATGTAGGTTGACCCAGGTTAAGAGACTCATTCTGTGGCAGCATTTTTCAATTTCAAATTCAAGTAAATCCATTAATTTTGCATGATTTTATTTAGCATAGTTTGCGTAAAGCTTACAATGCATGATATTGAAGACTTTATTCAGTCATAAATAGTCTTTATTTATTTAGTCATATTTATTTATACATCGTAGACTTATTTAGTCATACATAGACTTTATTTTGTTTACATAGCCGAATCCAATTTGGATAAAACTGTTAGCATAGTTAGAGTGATCCGATTTCGGTCAAATATGCGCTGTTTTGTTCGATAACTTGCTGTCATGTTGACTGTAATTTCATTATAGCCCCTTATAGAAACTCTCATCCTAACTGACAAAAAACTAGGACACCTGATTTTTGCAAGCTTCTCTTGACATGACCTTTCCGCCAGTAAAGCCATTCGCCATGGATCGGAACAGATACTAATCACTTGGTGCTAGGTTCGATTTATTAGGGGAATGCATAACAACCTTCCAACCAAGCTCTCGGAGCTTTTCACTAGCATTGCAGCATTGTTCTGATCAAACACAATTCCTTTCCTACTTCCCAAAGCTAACCGCTTCTGGACTATTGTTTCGCTCAGACAGTTATTGGCAGTTCAAATCCGAATTAAGAGTTTGGCCGAATGGGAGTAGCTCACAGCAGATGGTTCCCTGCCAATTCTATCAAACCTACAGCAAAACCTTGCTGTCAAATCTGGCTTGGTCACAGTTTTCATAGGCTCACCGAGATTTGACAAAAGTTTTCGCTTGACATTTTCGTAAGTTAGACAATTTTCATCACCAGAATGAAGTATTTTTCATTTGCTGGCGTCCATTCTTTGACACGCGCTCAAACAATGTTCTGGAAAGCTATCATAAAACTGTCTGATAAGTTTTTTTAAGCACGGTATCTTATCTTTCTTACGCCAACTGGCGTAAAACAATCGTAATTATATATTACTAAAACTACGTATTGGAAAAAAATAATGGATCTAATGGATTTTACTATATCTTAAACATCTTAAGCATTCCTGCTGATTAGCCGATGCATTCTACAGCTTCGCCACAATTGCCTAATTACCAGCTCATAGTAAATTTCTTCACTCCCCTTGGGGCTATCGTGATCATATTTGATCAGCACTATCGTCCTTACTTTGTATTTTGTAACGGTCACATCTACCCATGCATAGCTACGTATTTAAAAAGTTGCCTGTGTCAGGAACATCAGGATTAAGGACGATCTGCCGTCGGAATTGTGAGAGTTAGCTGAAATAGACTGTAAATTACGAGTTCGGTCTCAGAACTAGCTGACCCAACATAGAAGACACAAAAGAGTTGGGAAAATGTTTCTTTACTATTCAACATAATCTCCTTTTAGCTTGATACACTTTTTCCTGCGTTATTCAATGGCTTCTATAACCTGGTTGTAGTAAGAACTGTTAACACCTTAAAATAGTCATCAACCGCAGCCATCATCTACCTCTTCATAGTTGGCAAATCTTTTACCACCTAGCCATTTTTTTAAGTATAGAAATAGAAAATTGTCCGAGGGACCTGAATCTGGCGAATAAGGTGCGTGATGGAGCAATTCGAGCTTTAATTAATTAATTTTGGCCATCGCAATAGTGGATATTTGAACTATAGAATTGTCTTGATGAAACAAAACTTCCTTTTTCGCTAAATATGATCTTTTTGCCATAATTTCATCATCTAAACGCTGCAATAAATTATCATAGTATTCGCTGTTGATGGTTTTTTCCTTTTCGAAAATAATCAATTATAATAATCCAATGCGCATCCCGAAAACTTTGCCTGCTGATGCAACCGTCTTTGTCTCCTTTGGACACGATTCTCCCATTCCAGTCCACTGTTTTGATTGCTCCTTTGCCTCAGGTGTTAAGTGGTGAATCCGAGTCTCATCCGTGGTTATAAATCGAAGCAAAAATTCGGTTTTATTGCGACAAACATTCTATTGAAACGCATTCTTGACGCTGTTTTTGCTCCATTGAAAGCAAGCGCGGAGCCTACCTTGCCCACAGCTTCAAATCTTCGGTTAATATACGATGTATAGCATTCAGCCAATTCGGACGATCATATAATAACATTTTGTAGATTTTCTTAACGATGTCTGGGGTGGACACATCAATGGTTCGACCACTAAGTTGTTCGTCTTGGCAGGTAGTACGACCTCGTTTAAACTCTGCTACCTAAACTCTTACACTAGTAAACGAAGGAGCAGACTCCCCCAGAGTAGAATATAGCTCAGCTTTAGACCTTTCAAAAGAAAATATTGAATTACATAACGCTGACCAATTTTTTCCATGTTTACAAATTCACTGAGATCGTTTACTTTTGATGGCTCAAATGAAAATACTAAACTTAAAACCTATACGTATTTTATAAGGCTGCTACTTTTCATTAAAATATTTTTTTCAAACAACTGGCATCTACACTTTAGGTCAGCTAGTTTTAGGACCACTCCCGTATTCGGCAGTATACCATTTTACGAGATCCAATTTTCCTTATATTTGATAGCGTGCGATCTTTGACTTCTTTTGATTGCAAACAGTATAATAATAGTTCAAAACGATAGCAGCATATTGAACCACCCCCACAAATGTAGGGTGTCCTTATAAATGAATGAATATAGGTTTCTTTCGAAAACAATCACATATCGTAAATATAAATGGTAAAATTATTTCTGTGGTCAATTCTAGTGTCAAATTATAGCGGTTTATTTCCATTTGGTTTAGTTGCACTTTGGTTTATCATATTCCCCAACATATCACACACAAAATGTTCAAATTGAAAAAATTACCACATTTACACAAAACAGTTATAAATTTCATATCAAAATCGGCCGTGGTTACAGAGGATGCCACACGGTGCCGTGCATCAAATATTTTGAGCTTTTAATTGTTTTCAGAAATCTGCATAAATACTCATAAATCATGTTCGATGTGGTGTTTTAATTTATAATATTTAACATTGAATTTCAATAATGTATGTGAAAATGTGAATTATTTCTGATTGTATTATAAGGTTTAACGAGCAAGTTAATGGAAATTTATTAGGTTTGAAAAAAATTATATGTTTAAATTATAATTTTCCAAAATTAAAATTGTTTTAGTGGAAAGAATTGAGGAGTAGAAATAGTAAAACATATAAATATATTTCAAGACGCGTTGCGACTTTATTAATGAGTCTCTGGTTATTTTTGATCACGTTAATACCCAAATTTGAAATAATTTATAAATGTTAATTACTACCATTGGATACCTCCTAATATCCATATACTCAGTCAATTGAATGGAAGACATTGAGCACTCTCTGCTTGCTAATTCAATTTGTTTTTATTTGAAACTATATCGTTCATTTCATGCATGGCAGCCATAACTAAAAGTCGGCACCTTTCAAAAAAGACACAATTTTGGAATATCTGTGAAAATTTCTGCGAGGGTGGTATCGTAAATTTAGAAAATTAAATACTTATTTGAACCGTTTTTACCTTTTTCTCTGCTAAGAAGTGAAACTAGGTTTGGTTTTAATTCAGATTCGTAAAACTATATTTTCAATATTATATATCAGGTCGAAATATCTGTTTCATTATGTTTCAACTGAGAAACAGAATCAACATAGGTTTCCAATTTCATTTCAGACAAAATTAAATGCTTATTTGAATGAACCGATTTTACCTTTTTCTCTGCTAAGAAGTGAAACTAGATTTGGTTTTAATACAGATTCGCAAAACTGTATTTTCTATACTATATATCGGGCCGAAATATCTGTTTCATTATGTTTCGACTGAGAAACAGAATCAACATAGGTTTGATTTCAGACAAAATTAAATACTTATTTGAATGAACCGTTTTTACCTTTTTCTTTGCTAAGAAATGAAACTAGATTTGGTTTTAATTCAGATTCTTTATACTATATTTCGTTATGTTTTGACATAATATATAGATTTCCAATTTCGTTTCAGATAAAAACAAATCAAGTGAGCTGCTGTTTCGAATATGAGTTTGAAAAAAAAACTTCAATGTACTCGCACTTTAAATAAATATACAATATCAAATACGCAACGAAAATTAACTTTCGTAAAGGTCCCTGAAAATATATGATATGTTACCATCTTATTACCAAAAAGTTTGATTATGATGTAAATACAAAGTTATCCATTTATTGGTGTCAAAACTGCCGGTCTGGCAAGGCTATTGGCTGTTAATTACCTGTCATCTGAAAACTGGTGACTCATAAGTGATTCAACACGGCCGATTTTGGCTTTATTGCATACAAGTTTTTCAGAAAGCGCAATTCCACGTTTTGGCGACGTCAATTGGCTACCAAGATCATGCCATTTGATGCCGTTACACATTTTTTGTGGGGCTACGTCAAACACCATGTTTTCTCGGATAATTCCCAAACGTACCGCCCGAATTGTGCGAAATAATGGTCGAAAACTACCTCAAAAGAATCCATTGTTGTAAACAATCCAGAAGCAATCATTGAAATACAATGTCTTTTTTTTTTTAAATAAATTATTTATTACAGTTTAATAAGATAACTACACTTTTTTTTATAATATTGCCTTTGCGGCAGATTGGCTTTATAGAGGCTAATAGGCTAATGGCAATGGCCAAGGCGTTCTAATGGAACAAAAGTTTCATTGAGATCATAGCTTTATGTGTGTTTTATTTAACTTTACTTTTGAAACCAAAAAATGGATAACTCTGCATTAGAATCCCAGATAGGAAACCTATGTTTCGGGCATGTTTACTTGGAATTTGTCACTATCATCCCATAATAGACCTATTTCTACTAAAATTTCGTATCGATCAGTGTCACTGGGACCTGGATAAACTATGTAGTAGAACTTATAAACTTCGTGGGAATGCCAAACTCAGCCATGGCGGCATACAATTTTTGCCGTATGCGACAGTCGGACTCAGTCTTATAGTCGACGTAATGTGATATATGCCAACGTATTTCCATAGAGTCTTCTCCAGAATTTGCCGTAATGACTATGTATTTGATCAGTATATTTGATCAATTGCAGGTTTACCGCAGCAAAAACCATCAGGCCAGATAGAATAAGTCTTAGTCTTTTATATCGTATATCACAATCGACAGAATCTCATAAGCATAAAAGACTGATCTCCGTAGTTTATCGCCCTTTTTTGAACGTAGACCTTTATGCACCAAAATGCCAATCATTGTTAAGCCAGGTCATACTTAGGGACTGAACACTTTCTATTTCATGACTACTTGTCTTAAACAAATATTTTGACTGGCCATTAGATACTGCTATTCTCATCTTGTTTTATTTCGGTGCTGAGCAATCTACGCCATTATTGATAATTGGTGTGATTCCTCCACTTATGATGCCACCCGGACCTAAAAGCTTGAACAATTATTTCCTCTATAATTGCATCAGGTGCTTCGTAGCTTTTAACAGATTCGTATAGTTAGCCTTACAGGGTACCCTGATCCATAAATTATACATTTTGATATTTCGGTAGAATTTTGGGGCTTCATCTGCATCTCTATGCCTTTATACATCCTCGCTCTCCCAATCTTTCTACAATCTTTCCCTCCGCTTAAAAAGGAAGGATTGCTTTTCGACCCCCCATAGTGTTCCCCTCACAGTATACGATATAATTGCTTAAAGCGTTGTCCTGTATCCTTTACCTTAAAAGCATTGTGATACTCTCTGAAATAAGAGAATCTGTGTAGAAAGGGGGGTTTTCGCTGCAATTTCCGTCAAATATGCAATTGTACTACCATTGCATGTCGGAAACAATAGCATTAAGGATGCATTTGTTATTCTTCTACGACTATATCGGGGGTATTCGGTCTGCTCAATCTTGTACATACCTCAGCTGGAACCAGGTGCTGATTCGAATTTCATGCATAACGTGGACTTTCTAGACTCTAGAATCTATGAGAAAATAAGCTGTCACCAAACTTAAGTTCAGTTAGAGCTTATCTCAGTTATTGTGCCCATCATTTGTCCAATCAACCAGACAAATGGACACGGCTCTGTCGCCTTAGAAAGTTCCTCAACGAATTCCTTATTAAGAAACTTAGAGTCAAATAGGTTTGCTTCAATGTGTTATAATTTCTCTTGTATCAAGCCATATATGTATATATTCCCATCCTTAAGGGCGTAGGTATAGAAATGGTAAAGATAACAAATTGAATATTATTAAACTGTCACAAAAACATGTTATTGTTTTCAGTCGCCACGGTTCTATGCTTTAAAAATTAAAATGCGTAAATGTAAAATATGACTAATGTCATATACATGTGACCCCCTGTGTCAGGATAACATAACATATACAATAACCATAAAATTTATAATTGCTGCTTGTGTAAACATTTTTTTGAATAAATACAAAAACTAATTTTATTAATTAAAATTGCGTCACTAGTTGTGTCGTGGATGTGCGAGTAAATAAACGCGGGCATTGAGTCACCAGCACTACCATAATTTTTATGACAAAACCCAGCATCCATTACTAAATGAAGAGTTTTATTGCAAGAATATCTTTGTCACAGAAAAAATAAATAAATGAAATTAGGCATTCTGTAAGAGTGAGTTTGAAATTTTGTAATTTAACAGACGGCTTCTTGAAGAAACTTAAAAGAATGTATGTAGAATGTTTTCAAGTAGGGATTAATATAGGGATGGAAATGGAGATAGGTACTGTTGAGCCGGTTGTTTCGAACATTCTGATCCATTTTCGTATCACATTGGCGCTTGGAACTTCACTTAAATCGTGTAAACCGTGTTCATGCCGATACAAACGTCGTGCAGTAATCACTGATTTATTTTTTTCGTAATACGCTCGGACACAAAACGCACGCTTCACTCCCGTGTACGGCTCCATGGCGACTAAATTTCCAGGAAGCGGCGCAGCGAACAACATATCCCCCCGCCACCCCGCGCCGCGCGTTACCGAGAAATTGAAGAATTAAATCGCCAACACTCATATGGCCCACCCTGTATATTTTCTTGAAATAAAGCTTAATAATAATAAAAAAAATTATGACAGTAAAACTACCGTAGACTTGTTAATCATAGAACAAAGTCATAAAATAATACGCTTCTCTTTGAAATCTGAATATACCTGTTGACAACAACTGACTTTAAAGTTTAATTTTTCCTAATCAGAGCTAAAAACAAGCAAACAAAACGCGAATTACAGTTACATTTTGTATTGAGACGCTCATTAAACGATCAAAAAGAATGTTGCCAGACATTTTTTTTTTTCAATTTTTTCTAGCAAGATTTGCGAATTACCACAGAGCGCGCTGTTCTGAAGCTTGTATGGTTTGCACGTCAAACTTCTAAAACTAATGCTCATCACCAGTTGTAATGCGTTCTATGAATATGGGGTCGGAGGTGACTCATTCTCGCATGTCCTCAGGAATCTTTACGCGATCGATTTTTTAAAGAAAATTCAAATCGTTTGTACTCGTTTGGCGATAGAGCGTATCATACCCAAATAATTGTGTAAAATGGTACGAATTAATTCATAGGATGTAGAAAGTCCAGTTGTTTTCGTTCTCAAATTTAAATGAGAAATGTCGATTAACATTTCATTTATTTCATCGGTGTTAACTTGAGTTGAAAAGGTTGATGGACTACTTGAGGGAGACAAGTCTTTTATCACGACCGTTTTTGAATGCACGAGTGCGTGTTTTTAACAAAGCTGGCCCACTGTAAGCCTTCTGCGATATTTTTAGCGACTGCTGAAATTTTGCAATACAAAATTTGAGACAAATTTATTGTAAAAATCACAAATTCCACTTGAAATTAACTGACAAAATGGCGATCAAAAAAATGTTAACAACCCGTTTAAACGAGGTTTTTAAGGTATCAAATTCCGACACAATTTCTTACGTAATATATATTTATATGTATATCAGAGTATAAAATTAAACAATTTTATTTAGGGAGTAAATGTTATACATAAAAATATTCATAGTATCCAATTTTCAACATTTTAACTGCCCCAACCGTTCAATTTATGTTCACAAAACACATTTGCTTCTAACAAAATTTTCTATGAATATTATTGTGTGTGACTGCTCCTCTGCGGTGATTAACAAAAAGTCATTATTCGTTTCGCCATAAATTCATTACATTTTATTCAAGATATGACTAAAGTCAAAGATTATATTAAGCGATAACATATTTTATGTCTCTACGAAAGCGTTCAATATTCAATAAACCTTCAAGGAATTTCAAGTATAAGATGTGATGCAAACATGATAAGTATGCAAATTTCTAAAATAATATGTAAAGCGCTTTAGGTCGATTCATATGCATAACTACACTATGACTTTGAGTTTTCCAGTGAATTCATTTTGCAGAAAATTTGCATGGATGACTGACGAAGATTGTACTATAAATAATACAAACGTAAATATTGCAGCAAGTGAGGGTTTCGTTCATGCATATGTGGCACAGCTACAAGGATGTCAAGGAAGAAAATTCTTGTATGGAAAATATTTAGATATTTTAGAAAATATGTTAATTTTCATTGAGTACATTTGACATTGAATTGTCAGTGTTATATTGATGATTATCATAGGGTGATGCTTACGAATCCAGTTGGATTGCTACCAAATGCTACCAATGTCAGATACCAAAACTCAAATTTCATTCCAATTATGGAAATCTGCTATTACATCTAGTGAAAATGTTTATCCCGTGAAAATCATGAATATGTATGTAATATAACATTATTATCCCATATAAAGTGGGATTTCGTTTTAACTTAAGAAATTATAAAAAAATGTTATTCTACTAGAGAATTCCTTATTTTTGCAGCTATTAAATAACAGTCTTGGGAAATTTCGGGAGACAAATACCTTAAAAATATGAGTTGCAGACCTAGGAGTTGCATCACTACATAAAATATAAGCTTCATGGACCACAGCACCGATTGAATAGGGCGAACCAACAGGCATATCGCAATTAACCCATCAGATAAATATAGTTAATATTATTGCTCTCCAGCTATAGCTAGCTGGATCTAGCTAGCTATACTCGTATATCTTCATTTCGCTTTCTCATCAAAAAATCAAATACTTAAAAAACATTTAAAAACTTAATTTAAAACAAAAAATTGTTATTTTAAAATTGTCTTTAAAAAATCTAGCAGATTTACTATAAAAATCATCCTTAAACTGATAGTATTTATTACTACACCGACAAGAGTTCTGAACTGAAATCATTTTGCAATATGAGTAAGGATCACGGCTTCGTATTAAACAAACGATCGAAATCGAAATGCCTTTAAATCGCACTTACGCTATAAGGAACAGATTCCCTTGAGCCCATGAATGGAATATAGGAAAGCTTCTTTTATTCAGTACAAATATAATGCTTTATTTGTATTGGTTTTGATTAAGAGATTAACCCAGGCTTAATCTGGTAATCTGGTTTTGTTGTGACGCAATTGATTTAATCGAGAAATAGTGGGCTGTAAATTTAATTGGTTTAGAGTTTATTAATTAAGGACTAGTTCTTGCTTGCCCGGCATTAAATTCTGGGCTAAAGAAGTGGTGCTATTAAAATATATGCATAAATTCTCAGAGTTGAGAAGTTATACAGGGTGGGGCATAAGTAACGCTAAGATTTGATCAGTGAATACATTTTTTGTTGAAGTATTTTTTTTCGTCTCTATGGAATTAACTACATAATACTTGAGAAATTTATAATGGAAAGCTCAGTACAGAACAAAGAACCAAAGTTGTTCAATTTTACTTTGAAAGTCAGCATTCGATTATTCAGACACAGAGATCATATCGAAATTTCTTTCATGTTCGAAATGCTCCTAGCGTTCCAACATTTTACCGATTGGTTCAGCGTTTTGGGCAACAAGGAGCTGTCTGTGATCTTCCGTGTGCTGGAAGACCTGGTGCAGTCCAAAAAGAAGTGATCATTGCTCGAGTGCAAGCAAGTATTGAGGAAAACTTCCACCAGGCGACGTTCTCAGCAGTCAGAGATGTCTAGGCGGTCTTTGCAAAGAATTTTACATATGTTACATCTTCTTCCATATAAGATGCAATTGGATCACGAGTTAAAACCAAATGATGCACAACGGCGCAATACAGTCGCCGTTAACATTACTTATGCGCTACCCTTTACAATTAAATTTAAGATTTAATGTATTAAACAGAGGGAGAGGAAAACACAAATAAATTAGAGTTTAATTCAATATGTTTATTTGTAAAGATGAAGATGCTCACTGTGTCCGTTGTGCCGCAAAAGTGGCTGATTTTGAACCAAAATATCGTGTTTTTGTAACATTGTGTTTTCAATTTGCCGCATTGTCTACTTATCTTGAGTTTTCAAAACCAGTTTGCAATGCTTTTGTTTGTAATATTACTTAAATTAGAGCGTCAAATTTTATATTATTTGATTTTATATTTTCAGTAAAGTAATTTATAAAATTCAAAATTATTCATAGTTAAATCTAAAGCTAAACATAAACTTGGGTGCTTATACACTATTTTCAAACTTGTTGATTGTTCGATCGACACATTGTAGTCATCGCGATTAAAGAAAGATTTGATAGTTGTATAGAACTCATTATGATATGCATAAAAGTCGTCAGTTCTAACAACCTTGTCACGGCCGGTCAAGTTTGCGACACATCATTCAAAAACAATTCCTATTCGACATTTTCGCTTTAATGATTGAAATAGTTCTGCTCATATCATAACATTTTACAAATCTTTTCTAATATCATGAAAATATATAATATATATTTATGTAAATTTATAATGAAAATATAAATCAAGGAAACTTACGTTATTCATTATATTATTTTTTATATTATTCATTTCATACATTTTATTTATTCTTTATGACAAAACCATAAGGGTGGTTTGAAAACCGCCTGTCTGGTAAGGCTGTCAGCTGCTAAATACCCGTCATCTGAAGTGTTATTCATTTAGTGAAAGGTTTGGCATTTACGAATATGAATCGTTTAACAACCGAGGAACGCATAAAAATAGCTAAAACTTACTACAAAAATGGTAATTCAACAAAAGTGGGCTTTCAATCGAACAAAATTTTCTTCACCGATGAAGCTCATTTCTCACTCTGTGGTTACGTCAACAAGCAAAATTGTCGCATATGGGGCTCGGAGAACTCGGAAGTGATTATGGAAAAGCCTTTGCATCCGGAAAAAGTGACTATTTTTTTGCGTATTATAGTCTGGAAGTGTCATTGGGCCGTATTTTTTCAAAAACTACCTCAAAAGGATCCAATGGTGCAACCAATCCAGAGGCGGTCATTTAAATGACATTGTATTTCGTACATAGTGGCAAGGTCCAAACATTATAATGAAATAAAATGTTTTATTTAATTGTACTAAAAAACAAAAAAAAAAAATGGTAACCCTTTCCATTAATTATACAACGGGTAGTATCAAGTATTTGAATTCTTTAAGTTTTAGTTTTTTTAAGTTTTTAATTTCTCCTCAAAATTACTTTTGATGCTTTGTAGCGAACTCAAATTTAAGAATTTTGTAAAGAAAATTCAAATTTATTTGCAAGAGATTTGGATAACCAAAACTATGAGAAATCTCTGCAATATCTCAATAAAGGATTTTTAAGAATTCTTTTGAGAAGTTTCTAGAATTTCATAAAAACATAAGCTTAGGTTTTTAAGAAATATACAATATTATACTAAAAGTAAAAGAAAAAGTTAAGAATTATTTACTTTTCTGTTTGATACGAGTCTATTTTGGAAATGAATGAAAAATAAATTATAAAATTTCCGGGTTTTTTCTTATAGTGCATTAAATATTGCAATTGTTTTTAATTTTTATCTGGAGAAAATCAGATATCGTACTGCTGCACACAAAATACAATTTCAATCGTACTTATTACTTGCTCGTATAGACTGGAAACCTTTTTTCTATCATCACTTCAAGCAACCAACCCAAACTGTATTTTGACGCGCTTGATTACGTCAATGTCTGTATACACTGCATATAGTTCATAATTCATACGATGCTTTCCTTTGTCGACATTAGATTCATATGTTCTACAGAGTAGAACTGAATGATTCGTTTGCGCCGTATCTCAAGATTTTGCACTGCCCGAAAGAGGTATAGTTGATTGCTTCTTCATCGGGAAAGCCTTTTGTTATTACGTTGTTTGTTAAGTCCACAATAGTAACTGGTTGGAAACAACGCGCTTCTTCCTTTCATGTTCAAATCATTAATTTTATCAGGGGAGATGCCGAGGTACATAAAATCATCTATCAAGGCAGAGCTATAGTTACCGATGTTCACAAAACATCTGCACTGAGTGCAACCTTAGATGCTGTGGCTCACATTGAGACAGCCAAAATCAGAATTTAAAACAGTCGACTTTTTTTTTTGGGAAAGGTTGTACCAATAACTTGCTCGCTTGACCCACAATAACATCTACTCGCTAGCAATACTCTTCTCTCTAACTCGTCATTGGTTTTATTCACAGTGCAGCCAAGGTAGATGAATTTATCTAGCAGTCCAAAGTTATAGTGGTAAATGTTCACAAAGCGCCCCAAACTACTTTGTATGCTGAAGTGCAGATTAATTTTTTGATGATTACTTCTCAAAACTTGAAAAGACTGTCTAATATCATCAACATACGCAATTAGCATATGGCGTTAATTAAATATCGTACCAGTCGTATTAACTGCAAGTTGCATAATAATAACCTCTAACAATATATTGAAGACGCCTTACGATAGGATGATGCCTTGTTTAAATCTTCGTTTAGTGATAAATGGCTCAGTCAGTGTTATCGTACAAAAACATATAAGCTTCGCAGGAACACTATATTAGACCGCGGCCTCAAAGAGTTTTCTCTAGATCTAAAAGTCGAATTCAGTTTTATAATCAAAGAGGAGGTGATATGCGTCGACCTGTTTTTCTTGTCTTAATCTGAATATCTGGTCGGTCTAAAGACGCATTGATAAGGTAAAATCTGGCAGAACGAGTTTTACCCTTTCGCATATCACATTCGACAGAACTTTGCAGTGAGTAAGACATTGATATCGCGATAGTTACAGTTATTTGGTACTGAAATTCAGATCTCGTTTTCGCTTAGACAATCTATGCCACCGTTGATAATTGACGTGATTTCGTCATTTGTTTTTCTTTTTTTTTTCTTCATTCATTTTTTTTATTGGATCTTTCTTTCGAAATTTACAATAAGTATTAAAATCCTAATCCTATCTTAAACTAAAGTATCCTGCCATTGCCGGATCTTGTTTTTGGCGAGCCGAACTTTTTATCACCGGAACAAGTCTAGCGTGTCCTTTCTTCTTAGCCGTATATGACCGGGAAAATGTTGAAGGTTTTGAGCGAGTGGGTTTGAGTGGGAGGACAACTTCGATACATATGACCTGCTTAATTTTTTTATTTCCTCGGAAATATAAGGAATGTTTAAATCCTTGTGTGTGTTATCATTCCTAATATACCATGGGGCACCACAAATTTGGTCATTTGTGCTAGCAACTTATAGAAGTATTTGATTCTTGTAGCTTACTTTGTATATCTGTGATCGGATTTCCATCATTACCTTTACCTTATGGTACCTTTACATCTCTGCCCTGGATTTTACTATATTCTCGCTTTCCCCCTCTTTCCACAAACGTTCTGCTTAAATAAATGTTCCGAATCTGTTTTGTTCTGTTAATGGCACTACCAAATAGCACACAGCGTGCTACAATGTATGACGCTACGAAATGTTCTTAATCGTACCAGGGTCTGTCTGATTTCAGGTATTTTGTTGAATGCCAAATGTGTTGACATTTTATGTCAGCATCATAAAAATTGGGGGCATTTTGTCGTTATAATAGAGGAAATTTGTTTGAGTGGCACGCTGCTAGTGTTCTTTGGTTAAGTACGTTTAGTACGTTCTGCTTAATTTCGCGCGCACTTTAGCCCCAATTAGGTGATGAACCGGGCATATGTTAACACCACAGAACACACGCTTGTCCACGACATTACAAGCATGCCTTACATCTACAACTATGAGCTCAACCTGGTTCTATACAAAAAACTCCAATTAACCAAACGTGAATAAATTATGCAATACAAGTATATGAAAAAAAATCATTTGCAGAAATATTCATTTTTCCGAAGAAAAAAAATTAATATTAAATATTATTCTATATACACTGCCGCTCACTTGAATAGCGCTCCCTAATCATTTAATAATAGTGACTACTATTTGAAGTAAATTTTACTTAAAAAAACTTGTTTTTAAATTAAATGTAAGGAAACAATAATACCGTTAATTTAGAATTAACGAACAGAATATATGAATGTATTCTCAACAAGGGCGGAAGCAGCCACTACTAAATTTTGCTTAAAAAACTTGTTTTTAAATTAAATGTAAGGAAACAATAATACCCTTAATTTAGAATTAACGTTTTCGTGTATAATCTAATTTTTGTAAGGGAGGCTATTCAAATGAACATAAAACTGAAATTGAATTTCTAACTTTTTTTTTGTGTTTTATATTTTATTACCTAATTCATTAAAATAAAAGAAAATTTATGTTACAGGATTACAGCAATTACGCGAAATATGATTTATAAAAGCACAATGAGTTCGTTATAATTATTATTTTGGAAAAAATCGAGCTTAGAAAAATATTTAAGGGGAGTGCTACTCAAATGAGCGGCACTGTATGTGGCAATGTTGCATAAAAAATTATAACACAACGATCTTTCGCGTAAAAAATTCATTTAAACTTTGTTATAAATAAGAATAGTTAATAGTTTTTTGAAAGTCATAGCATTAATGAGCCCAATGAAAAGGATAAGAATATCGCAATTTCCTCTTTGGTTTCATAATCTAGACCACTTCCATTCTAAATGACATATTTGTCTGTCCATCAGTACATCTGGTGTCTAAGTTCATTATTTCTAAATTTCAAAAAAGCGTTTCTTACTTAAAAACCCCCTCCCTTTACCAGAATATGATAAAGAGTACAACATAATTCATTGAAGTAAACCTTCTCCTGCCACCAAGCTATCTCATAATAGCATACTCGTATATCGTAAAACTTCCGCTGACAGAAATTCAGCTCCAAAAATAATTCTACTATTGCATTTTATCTCTGTGTCATCGATGATGTTTACGAAAGGTATTTGTGTCTTTCGGTTGGATGCATTGCCTGAGACTATACCAAATATGCGTAAAATTACTCTAAACGTTTAATGGATGCATGAATGCCACGGAGGTAAGAACAAAAATAAAACATCTGTTGGGTTCTTGGCTTACGTTAGCAATGTGTTCCCCTCCTCCTTGTCACCATTCTTCCGCCCTGTCATAAGCATACTCGTATATGATTAGTTCCTAAGTGTAAGCGATACTTGTTCTCCAAGTACTCGTTCTCGCAAATGGAAGAAATAATGCTGGCGAATACCAAAACGTGAAGAATAAAGGTTTGTTATGGAATTGGGGTAGAGTAGTTTTGGTTTCAGTTTACATTTTAAGTAGCATCAGGCAGCGTTGATGAGCATGAGCGCACTCATGATGCGCCCATGTCGTTTATGCTTTCCGATTGTTATTAATTGTTAATTGCATTACGAGGAAGGGTTCACATATGGTTTCCTTCAACAAATCATCATAAAAATCTATTCGCATGGATAGGGTGCAGCAGCCTCGTCATCATCAACGTTATCATTGTCGCATTATCACTGCCAGCAGTCTCTTCCATTAACACACACAATACAGCATTTGCATATGTATTCCTTCTTCTGCTTCTACTGTTCAAGAATGAAGGAACTACATACTTTAGTGTTTCTTTGATAAAGGATTTTATATTTCACATTGAAGAGCTTTGTTAAAAGCTTTCTCTGAGTACCAGTTGTTGTTCTTCGGTACTCGAATATCGAAGAGTTGCAGCTTACACAGCTCAATGCAAACTGAAACTAAAACATTTTATGAAATTTAATATTTAACAAACTTTGTAGGTAAACATTTTGCATAACGCAGTAGAATGAATGTCCTTGTTGTTGTACGGTCTAGGGATGTACGTGTTTCGAAGTCGGTGTCCGTGGCATGGAAAGTATTTTGCAACACGTCCTTTTTATGTCTTCGGAGACAATGGAGTTTTTGTATTTTTAATGAAATTATTTTCAAATCATTTACCCCAACAACATTTTAATTACTTTTGCAAATATTGTTGCAACTATAGAAGAACACTTGGCAACTTATTTTTATGTTTTCGTTTTGAGTGTCCTCCAGGTTTCTAGTTTTAATGCAATATTTTTTGGTATTCATGTCCTTATATTTTGTTTGCTTTTATATTTTATTCATTTGCCAAGTTTGTTATATCAACACTTTGGTTGGTTTTATGTGGACTTGAATAACTAACAAAGTATTATGAAATATCTGCAACGCAGAGACGGTGAGCACATTTTATTTATCGATGGGAAAGGGGTTTTTCTTTTAATCAATTTATTTTTACTTTACTTATATTTATATGTTTGTTTATTTGTTCTTACATAATACTGGGATTCTATAAAAAAAAGGACCGGTAACTGTGAGTATGACTGTTCGTAAGGGCATCTCAGCTTCAAAATGTTTTGTTTACTCGTAACTTCTTCTACTTAGGAAAACGAAAATTAAAAGTTGAGATGAAGTCGTCTCGTCAAATTTCATAGTAGCTTTTAATCATTTAGGTAATAGTTTTTTTATACCACTTTTGCCCGTTTTAAACATTACAATTCCAGTTTCTGAAAATTTCATCCCACTTTCACTCCGTAGAAGAATTTGCTTACAATTTCGTGGTGTCTACGGGCGATGCTTGCTTTGGACGATGGACCAATGTTTGCCACTAATAGAAGTAGAATATCGACAAGTTTCGTTATATTTCGTCCCCACATTTGAAGAAGGACGTATACTTCATGTTTACTATGCTTGTTCCCTTCTACCCTCTTCTTTCGTACTAATAGAACGAAATTTTTAAAGCTAATTATTTCAGATTTATTCTTCAGCAACTCCAGCTTTGGCCATTTGCTTTAGATACGACGGTCCTAGTTTTGTCTCCCTGCTTTATGCTTTCCTCCATACGAATTTTCACAAATTCACACATTTCGTGCCTTTGCTAATAAATAATTATCCGCCTCTAATTTATCTTCTCACGCTTTACATCTTCAGAGCACGAATTAAACAAATCCCTTTCCATCTATTTTAAATCAGTGCGTGCCTCAAATTGTGTACCATATTTGAAATTTTCCTCACTATTTTACCCCTTGAAGTAGGAATTTGAAAACTTCCTTCTTCACGGTGTCGTTTGTACAACTTTTGTCCCCCTTTTCCCGTGGTTTATCACCTTAAAGCAACTATTTCTTTACATCGAACGTCTACGCTGTGATAGAAGTGTTCATCTTAATTTAAGTTATTTTAGCTTCAGCTAATCGTTGTGGGCAATTGTACCATTTCTACCGCCTAAAGGTACAATTCTCTAAGAATCCTTTCTCATCGATCCCCTTGTCCTGTAAATGAATATTCAGACGATTTCATAATCTTTGCTGCATCCATTCCTTTTGTTGAGGCAATCGTTTAACTTTCCCACCCTTTTTCCTTTGTAGAACTTAAAAATATCAAATTTTGCTGAGTTTTGTTGTCAGGAAAATGGACAATTTGGTACTTTTTGGTCGGTGAAAAGTGATTCTGGTTTAAGCCAATTGTTCTGGACATTGGCACAATATAAATCCATTTTTTCATTTGTTTATTTTCCCCTATAAATGGCTTCCGCGGTGATCCGTCAGCCAGCCAGTACGCAATATGCTTTGCACATAAGCGTTCAATATTCATCTTTAAGTTTTCGAATTAGTAGTTCGAAAGATTTCATAAGTATGAGAAATACCGAGTTTGTTGTTGTTTGTTAGTTTGAGCGCAAGTTACTTCAATAAATGAAATTTGAATTTCCCTACATAGTTATTGAACCAATCTAAAAAACATCAAAGACACGTGAGCAATAACGTCCTAAAGTTTCTTTCCGACGGGATGCATAAACAGTAAAAGCAGTTCAAAATTTTGAAATCCATTTCATGACCATCAGAGTGTTATCACTGGACACAACACATTAATGGCAACATGACAAATAGTCACATTTCGATGTGGCCTTTAGAGCGCGCAGCGATTCACGTGGAATCTCTTAAATCGACTTTGATTGAATCGGTTTTTTAAGTTTAGGATACTGGCAGAATTCGTTATTATATCAAGCAAATGTGGTGATTATAGAGCGATATTAGTTGAATTTTTGGCGAAAAACTCAGGAAGAGCTAACGCAATGTGAGACGGCGCTATAGTGCACAAATCAGGAGTTGTATGCCTGTAAGTCCGACCTCATTTTGTGAACAGCTTCATGTAAACGACG
The DNA here is from genome assembly GCA_019455685.1 of Philornis downsi. NCBI lineage: Eukaryota > Metazoa > Arthropoda > Insecta > Diptera > Muscidae > Philornis > Philornis downsi. The sequence continues at coordinate 729,009 of JAHXMU010025795.1, read as the reverse complement.
CACAACTCTAAATTAATATTCCTTCCCAATGTTCCTAATTATCCATCAACGGCTTTTGAGTACCAAAACTTGGATTTGTTGAACTTACTTTTGTTGGCTTTCATCGGTAGAGGTTGATTTACGTTCGGATCGCCATTTGTTTTCAACTCGACCTCAGCTTTTTTTTTTAATTATTTATGGACCTTTTAGAAATGTTTCCTATAGTCTATTCACTGAATGCTTCCTGGAACATTAAAAACGTCTACTCAGCCGAAATTTCATTTTGAGAATGAAACTTAGTACAACTTCCTGGGTCAACAAGATCACATATTTCAAAAATTGCCAAAATCACGCAGCTTAGGCACAAAAAATTTCATTAATGATTCGAAATTTGGCACAGTCCTACCAATTTAGAAAAAAAAATATATTTCTGATTTGACATACCCTCTTAATTTAAATTCAAACTGATTTTACTTTTTGGACACAGCAGTTCAAGCAAGCATTCTGTCACAAAGCTACTATAAGGGAGGCTGAAAACAAGTAATATCAATGAAGTCGTTTTCTCACCTTATGCTTATGAACTATGCTCGTGAAGGAGCCATCGTAGACATGTAAGCCACACACAGATCCCATGCTTTTACTTCAATGTAATGAACAGTTTAATACAGGACCCTACATGTAACATCCAAGAGAGGACTTAATTGTACATTTTCGTAAGTAACAAAATTACTTTCTGAAACCCCCAATACAAATATATAGTCCACTACATAGCTGCTTCGCTAAAAAAAAAAAAAAAAACAAAAAATGGAAGTCATTAAAAAAGAATAACATTTTCATCACTTCCAATAGATTGTACCACTTCCACATCTAAACAAACTCTGTAGCTCTTATTAAATTGAATTACATTTGAACACTATTAATTTGATTGGATTCGGCTTCCACATAATCAAATTTGACAGAAACATTGTTTTGCGAATTAATTTCGGTTTGTAGGCTCAGATCCAAAACCAAAATTTCAATGGCTCTCATGAAAATGTAAAGAAGACACATCATAAAAACTGCTTCCTCTCTATGACAAGTCTATGTCAAATTCATTGGTCATTACGCAAATTTTCACCACTTTGCTCCGAAAATTGTAGTGAATTTCAGCTTCCACGGATGCAATTACTTTGCTGGGTAATAATTAGTAATAAATTGGTGATAATACATAAATTAAAATGATTAAAATATAAATGCCATTTCTTGGAAATCTGCTTAACAATTACACGTCCTACTTTAAAGTTTATTATTTACAGAAAAATTTCTTCAAATTGGCAAACTTTACTTATTGAATAGTTTACGAGTTTACTTTAAGTGAGAAAAATGCAAATTATAACGAAAAATGTTCAATGAAATATATTACAGATTTTGAAAGAGATGATGATTCCCCTCAAATCGAACTAGAAATTCAGTATACGTCTTTTATAATAAGTTAGCTTGTTGATCAGATTGTTAAATCTCACAAATATTCCAACGAAACAACCAAACTTATTTACTGAAATTCCCCTTAGAAATAGAAAACGTTCCCTTAAATTTCAAGAAAAAAAAAATCATCGTTCAACATATTTCTAAATTACGAGCTAACACCCTCAATCCCAAGTTATACAAAATCGATTGTGTAAAACGAAATAATGTTTTGGTACGCTAGTGGGATATGATAATTTAAATCAGTCATGATTTATATAAACTATTTCTATAGTACCCTAGTATACTAGCATATACAAGGGGAAAACGATGGAACAGAACAAACAAATTGAACAAACACATCCTCAGGATTAGTTCCGAAAAAGTCGGATAATGTCGCCAATGGCGACAGGGTGATGATGCTTTTCTATCTGTTTATAGATTAGATGTTGGAACGTATCACAACCCTTTTCTTTCTACACCTTTGGTGTAAAAATCACAGAAATCCTCCGTCGTACTCAGTGAAATGCCACAAACATTTCTGCTTCTTCTGCGAACAAAGTTTATACAACAAACTTAGTTTTAAGTTGTTCCCAATTTGTTGTTTGCTGTTGAGAGGATGTTGAGCACTTATCGTCACTAACAAAAACTCACAATTCCATTACGTTGAAAGTGACAGACTGACGTGGAAAGCCATCCATAATATTATAAGCAAACAAAGTGATAAAGATTGTACTTTTTTTGTTGTTGAGAGAGATGAATTTAAACCTTTAAGAGGTGGTCGATAACAGCATTTAATGTAAGCCCAAACCATGATGTTAGTTTGGCAACAGCCACAACATTGTCATAGTCATAGTCGTCAGCAGCCGTAGCAGTGGCAGCAGCAGCAACGGCAACAGTATCAGTGACAGGCAGCAACATCACCACAAGAACAAAGTTGTTCACATAAAAATGCTCTCAATAGCAACAAGGATATTTTTTGTTTCGGAAAAGTTTGCTTTCAGTTGCTGATGTCTTTTTCTGTGTGTTTTTGTGTTATTTTAGAATGTTTTAACCCATTTTACAGCACAAACAATTTAGCTTTTGTTTTGTGGTAAAATAAGGTTGACTTTATATATCCGTTTGTTGAGCAGCACACCAACTATAAAATCACAAGCAATATCTAGTACACAAATTGCAGTCGTTGCTTGCTCCCTTTGTTTTAAATTCAACTGAACAGTAAGAGAAGGAGAACAGCATTCGAATGGATTCCCAGTGAAAATGTTATGTCAGAGGACACTACAGTCTGTTCGATGTTTCTACTCCTGCTGCTGCCTCAACATTAGAAATGTTGTTCCTTATGCATGTATAAATATTTCTTTCGTTTGCAACTGCTGCTGTTGCTCTCGATGTTGTCAGTACGTGTAGTTTTAATGGTGGAGTGGAGAAAATTGTGTTACGCCATGAAACAATATTACTTTTACAGCTTTCTGTAATAGAAGGTTGTAAGCGTGTGAACGGTATTGTAGTTAAATTACGAAGGTGGTATAATAATAATAATAGTAGATGTCATGTTCATAAACTGAAGTTTGTTATTCATGAAACATTTGTATGGTCTTTGGAGGGAGATAAAGAATAATCGATTTCGTCAATGTGATGAATTCTACCATTCATTTCAAGAATACAATATAATAGAACAGAACATAATAGAATAGAATAGACTAGAATAGAATAGAACAGAATAGAATAGAATAGAACAGAATAGAATAGAACAGAATAGAATAGAATGGAATAGAATAGAATAGAATAGAATAGAATAGAACAGAATAGAATAGAATAGAATAGAATAGAATAGAATAGAATAGTATAGAATAGAATAGAATAGAATAGAATAGAATAGAATAGAATAGAATAGAATAGAATAGAATAGAATAGAATAGAATAGAATAGAATAGAATAGAATAGAATAGAATAGA
>JAHXMU010025795.1:690371-725532 GCA_019455685.1 Philornis downsi | reverse complement strand
AGAATAGAATAGAATAGAATAGAATAGAATAGAATAGAATAGAATAGAATAGAATAGAATAGAATAGAATAGAATAGAATAGAATAGAATAGAATAGAATAGAATAGAATAGAATAGAATAGAATAGAATAGAATAGAATAGAATAGAATAGAATAGAATAGAATAGAATAGAATAGAATAGAATAGAATAGAATAGAATAGAATAGAATAGAATAGAATAGAATAAAATAGAATAGAATAGAATAGAATAGAGTAGAATATTTCGGATCCATGTACTTCCTTCAGTGAGATGGACCCTTCAAAAGTAAATTTGTTTTTAATTCTGATATTTTGCAAGTGTTTCAGTAAGTGGCTTGAGGTAATAGAAATAAGATAGTATTCGAGTTATACTCGTACATGGAAAAAATATTAAAATTTTTTCTCAGGCTTGAGGTTTTAATATCATAATATTAATATCCATAATATTTTCCTGCACTTTTAAATATCTCGTATGTTTTTCTTCGTAAACGTGATTCTAGGGCACCGTTAAAAAAGTATTTTTGCTGATTTTGATTTCTTTGTATGGTCAACCCCTTAGCCATTAACAGATTAAATCGAACGTTAACTCGAGTTTAAGCGAAAATAGTTGATGTTCACGAATCCATAGATTTATTAAATAAGTGGTGAACTGAAATTGAATATGGGATGAACAAATATGAGACTCTTAAAATTCCCGACTTTTTGAACAGCCTACAATATAATTCTGCAAGCACAATTAGTGCTAAGGCTTTGAATTCAAAGCTTTAAACAATAAAACGAATGCATCAGTAACTTATTGGCGAGCATATGCTGCATTGTATTGCAAAAGAATACCCTAACTTTTGCACTATACTCCATAAATGGCACATTCCATATTGCTGTTGTAGCAACATTTTAGTTACTTTAAATAAAAAGGGTTCGTTGCATGCAACACTATGCACCACGTACAATCTTATGTGTGTGTGTTTTGTGTAACTGTCAGTTTCGAGTCTTCAATTATTGTAGTTGTTGAATTCGACTTGGTCACAACATAACTAGATAAACTTTATGCGACATTTGCATACAACATTGCTTACTTGGTTAAACTAAAAATAAAACAAAAACAAAAATACTTTTACCCGGGTATAGGTAAGAAGTGAACATTGGGTGTGACAGGTTTCCCCATACAAAATGGAATAGTTGGGGATATTCGATAGCTGTCATTGTTTTGTAACTGTTAGATATATTTCGGCATTGCTTTTGCGAGGAGACTAACAAAAGTTCGATTAGTAGGCTGGAAAAGAAGGTTAAAAAAGTTGCGATTTCAAATCTTTAACACCCAACTCTTTGATTTTGTTCCACCACAGCACCAAATTATTTAAATATATTTTCTTAAGGCGACAAAAACTATTTTTGTAGTTTACCTGTTACACCTTTAACTGTATTAATAATCTGCTTCTCCCCTGAATTGAATTGCCCTTATTATTTGTTGTATTTGGATACAAATGATTGTCATAAAGTAGAAGATTTCAAGAATAAGGTTGTAGAGGAATTCTTTCAATGCCTGGTACGCCATAAAGAATGCTTGGTACGTAAAGTATCTCGCTATTTATTGTGCTTTCTCGACAGATTTTTGAAAATTTGTGATAACAAAGTTTCAGTGTATCACTGTGACGAATTTCCAGAACACTAGCAGCCACAACTAATTTTTTGACAAAGTCATTTGTTGATATGCTGTAAAGGGTGGATATCAAGATGTTCATAAGGTTTCTCTAAAGAAATTTCACATTAGCGGACTGAATAGTAAAAACAAATTTATTAAAAAAAAAAGAAATTTTGGAATTTATTTATTAAAAATATTATCTTCCAAATATAAAACTTCGCGTTCGTGGCACTTATTTAAGCGAACAATAAAATTTCTTATGATGGCCCGGCAGACAGTCTCCATGATGGTTGCTTTTTCGTGACGGACATTTTCTTTCAAAGGCGCCTGTGAAATCAGTTTATTGGCCTAAACTTTAGATTTGGGAGAACCTAACAGAAAGAAACCCATAAATCAGGACGGACTCCATAAGTGGATATAAACTTGCCGGGGAAAATATCATGAACACATTGCGAAAGAGTATGGAAGATACGTGATTTTGTTCCATCCTGCTAGAAATGTGTTCTTTGATTGTAGGCAAGAAAAATTTGCAGTTCAGTCAACAAGAAGCTGTCTAACAGATCCCCCATAATGCTCTAAACTCACTGTAATTAAACTACCGATAAAGTTATTAATAAAGTTAGGGGCCGATAATCCATCGCTACGACATCGCAGCCCACTTTAGGTTCTGACACTTGTGATTCGTTACACTTCAGTAGCGACAGTTCAGATTATTCACGTTCGGATTATTACTAAAGACGGTAACGAAGTTTAACCGAAAATATTACTCGTATGTTGATAAATGTTGCAAAAATGCCCAACTGCCTACTTTATGTAGTCATGCATCTGAATGGCATCCTGGGCCTTTAATTTTAGCACCATTAAAATTAAAATTTTGTAATGGTGTACAAATGATGATCGATGCACATTTGAAACACTTGCGAACTTTAGAATGGAAAGGTTTGGATCGTCACGAACAGACTGATTAACACTGTTCGCGTCTTTCACCGTTCTTGATGGCCTCTGTCGCTCGGATTTTACTTTTCCAGTATTATATTGGATTGGATTTATAAATTTGTAAATCCATTTTCGAATGACAGGAATGCTTGAAACATTTTTGTATCTCTTTTATGAAAATAATAATCATATATCCTAACTAGAATTATAGAAAATCGTTTGTTACATATACTTTGATACTCAAGGATTAAAAACATGATACTGATTAAGTCGAATTTAGTTAATACCCTCGTATTTTTCCCAATTTGTTATTGGTGATACCGCAACTGAGGTTGCATTTGCTTGTTGGACGGCATTTCTCTTTGTTGAAGTTAGTCGGATTTGAGGGTTGTGTGATAACCGCTAGCAGTTAATGAAAGAAAGACTATACAGTTTTTGAAAAAACTACCCCTTTTTTAACACAGCGCCAATGAGTCTAATATGGCACCAATTTACTATACGACCATCTATAAATTTTATGACACCTACTGAAGTCGGGTTGAGTTTTAGGACAGTCTCCATACAAATGTAATGCAAATTGCTTGGTCTACATACATATGTAGACAATTTTATTGACTTTAGGCATAAACAATTTATGGCATATTTCAGCTATTTTCGGCACATAAGGAAAGATTGGATGCCGTTAATAATTTGTGTCTTCAGGCTACTCACATACTAACAGATGACAGCACTTTGAAAGTTGCTACGTGAGTCACGAAAGAGGTAACGTTTAATGTACAACCTCGCCACTAACCATTAAGTGTGTATGTTTGAAATAGAAACAAAAAAGATGGATTTTTTTTAGAAAGGATACCTCTATTGAATGATATCCTTAACAAAGGTAAGGCTGACATAAGCGCCATCCACATGTCGGAAACACTGGTAACACTGGGTAAAAAGGAATAAACTGAGAGAATGAAAAAGAGTGTTCAAAAATATAGTTAATGAACTTATGTTGGATAATTTTTCGCTGCCTTGTCGTTATATCAAAAAAATTTTTTTTTGGGAGATATCAATGCCAGAAAATGTTTCCGGGCTAAAAGTTTAAAGGTGCTGTTTTCATAACAGCTCATCCGATAACGACACGTATCGCCTTTTTATAGATTAGAAAGCTATCTTTAACAGTCTGGATTTAGAATCCTGTAAAGCTGACTAACATAATATCTCCTATGAAAACAAGCAATAATCCTAAAGATGAGTGGCCGGCTATTACAGGGTCGCTTCAGCAGAATTTTGATTAGAAAGTGAAGTCAACTTTTCGCTAATCTCTATCATGGTTGTTAAATTCCAGCATTTCGCAAAATAGTTACCATATAATTTTTGTGACCAAAGTTATCAATCGATTTGAATAAAATTCACAAGAAGAACTATATAAAATAAAGGTTTTTCCAAAACAATCGCAAATCTATAAGAAAATGAGAAACAATTGTAATATTCCTAGGGATGTATTCGTATGTTGTTCATATAAAGCAAAGTACAAATGTTAGTTATTTCACAATTATTGCCAATAAATTGATAACTAATTTTTTATTTATTCTAACAATAATTTTAGCAAAAAGCTGTTGTAAGTAATCGATTTTATGGTGCTTGCGTGTAACGATGATATTGAAACCATCAGCCAAACAATTCATGATGTTACTCCAGTCATATCAAACATTGAGAAGGAAGTCAGTAAAAGTGGATTTGATGGTGAACGATGGAAAACCTGAACGATGACAACTAAAACTTTAGAGTGGCAGACAAAATTGCTAGGTAAATAAACAAAATGTTTACCTAGGACTTGTATTTACAGTGTTATTGGCGACTTAGAAAGTATTTAAAGAACAACGATTTCTCTTGATGAAAATGTTGCAGAATTATAGTACAAAACTAAGCGAGCAGATGAACCAAATACCTTATAAAAGGCATGGTGTTATCATGCTTGATGAAGAATACGAGAAGAAGTGCAGAAATATGAAACGTTTGAAATAATTTATCTAAAAATCTTGACATTTAGATTAAGTAAGCAAACAAAACCCACTTCAAATCCGAAATTTAAGCGAAAAGATGATGTATCTTTTTACATATGGTAAAGCTGTTATCATCAGTGTTGCTAATTTAATTTTTTTTTTTCACCTACTAAATTTAACATTTTCCAACATCTTCAATCAAACAAAAAAAAAAAAAAGTACTAGACTAGCTTTTTCCATAATTTTTTTTGGATTACGTTTGCTCCTTTTTTGGCTAAGTATGTTATTTCAATTAATTTCAGCATAAAAAAAGTCTAAATAATTAGCATTTTCCACTAAAAATTACTACAGTGACACTCAGTTTAATGGGAAACGATATGGCAACGAACAGTTTTTGTGGCGTTAGAAGAATGCTTGTATGAATGGATTAAAGAATCTCAACATTCTAGAAAGGCATACAGTCAACCGGAATCGGAAAATCGGTTTTATAGTTTAAGCCGCCGTTACAAGAGAAAGTAGGTATAAACTTCACACAACTTCTTGGCCTTCTTGATAAATATCGGGTTGTTCGGAAAGTTCGTTCGGTTTTTAAAAGAAATTTATTTACAAATTTATTTACAAGAAAACCATTATTTTAATCTATTATATAGTCTCCCCCTTTTTTAATAACTTATTTCCACCTCTCTGGGAACCTTTTAGTTTCCCTCTCATAAAATTCGAGTGATTTTTTCAGAAAAAAGCGTTCAATTCGATTTTTCACTTCCTCGTCGTTATGGAAATTTAAATCCTTCAAATGATTGCCCAGACTGTGAAATAGATGATAGTCGGACGGGGCGAGGTCTGGGAAGTACGGTGCGTTAGATAAAACTTTCCTTCCAAGCTCTGACAGTTTCTGACGGGTGGAAGACGACGTCTCCCCGATTGATGAGGCTCGGCCGCTTTTCTTCCAATGCCGCCTTCAATTTATTCAATTATGCGATATAGTAGTTCGCATTTGATTTATTATGAGAAACTCAAAAAAGGCTACTCCTTTGACATCCCACCAAATCGACAACATTAGCTTCCAGGGGTCAAGGCCCGCTTTAGAGGTAAGTTGAGGAGGTTCATTTGGTTTCCCCCATGATCTTTTCCGCATTAAATTGTTGCAGATTACAAATTTTTCATCACCTGTGATGAGGTTCTTTAGAAATGTTGTTTTGTTATTTCTTATCGCAGACGTCAACGCTATTCAGGCGGTGGGCTTCGGTGAGAGAGAGGTACCCACAGTCGAGACTGATTTTTTTATTATTATCTTAGCTCTTTCCCTAAATGTTGCATGGGGATTAACAATAATTAAATCTCTCACCTCCTCTTAAACAATTTCTTTGGGTCGTTGGTTCGATTTTACATACAAGTTAGTCTAGCATTTTAGTAGATCTCAGCTCTGAATACAATTTGAAATTCATACATAATCGAATCTTAAATACAGTTTGCTGAACTACATCCATCAGGAAAAACGTACATTTCTTATTTTTTTATTTCAGTTTTTTTTACTTGCTATGCTAAGTTAAACGATCCTTTTCGCTATTTTTTGATTAATTCAATGTCATCAATTTCAAGATATGAACAGATAAAATGTGGACCTTCTATAGATTTTTATAATAATTTAAACAAGTTCGGTTCGGCCAACAAATTTAAATTATATTATATGTATATCTGTGGTCACAACCCGTAACAGCCTAACTCAAGTTAGGACACAATTGAGTTATTAGCACCATCGTATTCAGCGTATCTAAATTTATTTGCTCTAAATTTTTCATGTTTGTATCTCTTCTAGGAAGGCAATTAATCCTAAAAAACCTAATAGCTTAACTTATTTTTCTAAATGACTGTTTTGGCATAACTGCCTAAGTCAATTTAGGATTACAACAAATATAAACATTATTTTTTCATCATTGCCTAAATCAACTTAAGTCGTTAAGTCTTTAAACTTTATGAATTCTTATATAGGAATAACAACCTAACTCAACATGAGAGATTGAATCTGAAATATTTTGACATAGAATAATAATTTATGTCAATTTAGGCGCACTTAAAGTTTTTTATTTAATCTGGAATAATAGCCTAACTCAACTTGAACTTTTTGACTTTCTTTCGTTCAACAATTCGTAAGAGCCTAAGTGTATTTTTCGATAATATCTTTTGACTGCGAGAATAAACAACTATTTTTTGTTAACAACTAAGTAAAGAAATTCGTTTCCTTGGAATCTGTAGCAAAGTTTTCCAAAAAACACCTTCTCTTGATTTTCAGTGAAGATTCAAAACTTTAAACTCCTGCTCTGAAAATATTGAAAAACAGACTTAGGCTGTTATGGGTTGTGACCACAGATATATTTTTCATGCAAGGCACTGCGACAATGTGGTTTGTTCTGATTTCATGAAAAGTATCAGAGTATAATCCGTGTTATTTGTATGACTTTAAAAATTAAATTGTCTCACAAATCTTAGAATATTATTCGGATCTTTAAATATATTAAACGAAGCAAATAACCATTGGATCAAATAGCAAAAAGTAAAGAAAGTGTTGTTGATTAAATAAAGGTTACACCTTTTATATAGGTTATATTCTTATGAACTCGTGAATATAATTATATATCGCAAAATACGAATAAAGATCACACTTCTTAAGTGTCGACTTATAAAACTCAATAAATATTAATGGGATTCAGTTCAAAATATTTGGAACAATTTTCTTAAAATGTTAGCTTTTCCGGATTTTTTAAGCTCGGTGGTCTAGAATTTTCAAAAAATCGATTTTTATTGATATTTCGAAAGTATAGGCTTCTAGGAATATGCTGTCACATTTTTAGAAGGATATTCCCAGTATTTTTGATTCTGCAGCCGTTTTAGCAGGTAGATTCATACACGTCGCGCGGCGGCATCAATGGTCGCATTGTTCGTCGCGCGGCAGCTGTTCCGGCCCTTCTCGGAAATGTGACCTTTTGTATATACAAAAAAAAATCCAAGACATGAAGAATCACTGGAGTAGGTAGAAACAGAAGGAGTTCTGTATGGTGCTGGAATCGCTGATTAACTATAAGTACTAAAAATTTCGGAAATTTTTGAAAATATCCACTCTCAAAACTTTAAACTCAATTATCTCAAAACTACTTTTTTCGGTCTGGTGTTGTCAAAACAAAAAAAAAAAAAATTTAATATGTTGTCCACATCACTGGCTATCGGGACGATCAACTTCAGTGCTACTTTTAAAATTATTAAAAGTTAAAAAAAAAATTTTTCATTTTTGTATGCAAAAGAAGTTAAATAAAATGCTTAAAAAATTTAAATATCGTTTTTCATTTTTTATTGTAAAAAAAATTCTTGAAAATACCGTAAATTTTAGAGCTCTAGACCACCGGAACTCCTCCTTAAGCTTTAAGATTTTTTTTTTTTGCGAAAAATTAAATTATTTATTTTTATTATTAAATTCTAGCAACACTAGTTGCCTTGTCACATTATTGTCGTGAGACTTTAGACATGCTAATGCACTTACATGCTCATATTTGCTTATGAATTTTGCGCGTATGCAAGTCTTTTCTACTACGAAAATCTGTAGTCATCAGACAATCTTCATTTCTGCCCTATTGAATGACCGTAGCATTCAAAATGTATTCTACGGATTCGGTTGATATAACCTCTATAACACAGACCGCACGTGTGCTTTGAACGGCTACCAACTTATAGTCATATAAAGTATTTGGTTTTGCCGCAATGAAAAGCTATATTTCTTCCTAGTTGCAGTAAGGTGACCAAGTTGGGAAGTCACCAAGTGAATGAAAGTAGTAACTTAATACTCGATCATAGCTTTTTTTCATATTTGCGAACTTTTTCATCGAATATTCACGACTGTAAGGTTTACCGAGAACTTCTAAGCATTATCTAAAGAACAAGTTTAGTATAAGTGTTATCGTCAGAATTAATCAACATTTTACACGCAAATAAAGCTCATTTTACTGATAACAACTACGAACTATGTTTACGATATAACGATAAAAAAAAAAAAAAAAAAAAATTTAATTTGACCTCTTTTTGGGCATAGTACTATATCTCATATGAAAGATTGATTTTCCAAGCGTAAAAATTGATACACACTATGGTTTGCGTTCAAAAAGTGGTTTGGTGTTACACCTGTTAGTCAATGGATAAGTGATTATCTCCATCCATTAGGGCGGTTATTTTTCCAATCCAATCCAACTTGGTATCTCCTGGCTGCGAAGAAAGGGTTGACAATTGCGGTAGTCCCAAAATTGTCAGCCCCTTTTCCTTGACAGTCCAAGTTTTACTTGGCTATCCCAGGGGAGCGTTGGCAATCGCATTGTAATATGCCCAGTGTGTCGCACACCGTGGGTAAGGCCTTCACGACGAGACTTACGTAAACCCCTCGTGGTCTTCTGTATGGATTTATTCCTCTTTTCAGGTCGTTTCTACCAAAATAGTATTGAAAAATACATTTCAAGGTGTCATGGATTTAAATTGGAGCGGTTTCCTTCTGTATGTATCAACTATATCACCATACATTAATTAACGAAATACTGATTCAAATTTTAGAAAAATTTTGAAACACGCCAATTTTTAAAAGATGGACTTATTCCTCTTTTCAGGCCTTTTCTACCAAAACAATATGGAAAACGCATTTCAAAGTATTATGAATATAGCTTATCGCCAGGGTGAATGGGAGTCAACAACGGTTCCTTCTCAAGCATAATATATCGATTTTGCCCCTTTTCCCTCAAAAAATGTGCACTTTTAGTATTTTCCAAAAGCGCATTCTTCTATCTATATGGATCATCACTGTACAATGCTTATAATTATGAAAAAAATTAAAAGTGCACATTTGGATCTGGCCTATTCTAGGGACAATTTTTAGTAAATTTCGAATTTCGTGTCTGATAGCCATATTCAGAATATTCTTAAGCAAAATTTGAGAACCCTAACCCAAGCAGTTCAATTCAAGTCGTGATTTCAAAAGGCACACGGGCGGACAGACGGACAGATTTTTATGTCGGTCAAATGTTAAATAAAACACACATACATATAGCCATGATTTTGGTGAAACATTTATTTCATTATAATGCTTGGTTCTTGCCATTATGTACGAAATACGATGTCATCTAAATGACCACCTCTGGATTGGTTGCAGTAGTGGATCCTTTTGAGGTTCCCCCAGCCTCTTGTACGAAAAAACATGACTAAAAGACGCCTCCAGACAATAAAGAGTACCAAACAGCTACTTTTTCCGGATAAAATGGCTTTTCCACAATCACATCTGAGTTCTCCGAGCCCCATCTATGACACTTTTACGTATTAACGTAACCACCGAGTAAGAAATGAGCTTCATTGCTACAGAAAATTGTGTTCGATTGAAACCCCACGTTTGAATCACCACTTTTGTAGTTAGTTTTAACTATTTGTACGCGTTCTTTGGTTGTTAAACGATCCATATTCGTGAATGGTAAACCTTTCACTAAATAAATAACACATCAGATTACACGTTTTGAAATCACTAAATGGATATCCCTGTACATATACTTTGTAGGACTTCAGATGAATAAACGGCAATGAAAATATGAGGTTTGCATCAAATTGTTGGATATGATTTATTTTTTTAAGGAAACAAAGATCCAAACAGTTTAGTTTGAATTTTGGTCATCAGTGAAGTTAACTTATTTATTCTCTAAGAACATTTTTTGAAAGATATTTGGAGAAAATGTTGTCTTTTATTTGGTCTCAAGACAATTTATTACAGAGTTTATAATACAATATGTGAATAAGAATGGCCAAGTATACTTCCTTGTGGCACACCCGAAGTTTGAATATATAAAAAGGATTCAATCCCTTCAATAACAACTGTGCACTGTTGGTTAAATATCATTCTACAATGTGACATTTGACTGTATTTAATTGTATAAGGAAAAGAGGAGGACGATATTTACCAAACTAGATAGCCGACGCCCAAGTTCTTTAGTTTATGTGGAAACAGATATCCCCTGTGAATATCTTTGCCACTGGTCACCTTACACCAAAAACGTTTTTAACCACATCACATACAAATCTTACAAAACCGCACAAATTCGTATTTTCTGTATTTGTCTGTTTGTCGGTCGTCTTTTAACTCCCCATGACTGTGACTCTTTCTCCATGGACTTGAACTATTTTTACACCATGATTCCATGATCCGAATCACACTTCACCCAGACAGACTAAGGGCAAAATTACTGGAAACTCTGTTAACTACCACACAAAACATTTTGTGGAGAAAGTAACAAGAAATGTTGAAGACAATGTTGCATGCACGCTTGCTGGTTATTTATGGATTGGTGCAGCAATTGTTGTGTCGTGTGGAAATTCGTGTGTGAAAGTGTACGAATGAACGAACAATGTGTGGAGGAAGGACAATTGGGTTTTATGTCAGCCTTGCGGGGAAGAGGATATTGCAGGTGCTGATGTTGATGCTAATAAAGGACGAGGGGAAATCTTCTTGTGGTTGTGGGGCTCATGAAAACTGAAACTTTGTTACAATTTAAAGAACCCCAAATTTTAGTGTAATTTCATTTAGTTGAAACCCCTTATCGGTTAGTTAACATATTGTTGGCAATTTATTTGTTTAGTTTTATGTAGGGGCGTCATTTCTCTCCTACGGGGGACGCCCAATGCTTAGCTGGAAATTTAGTTTCTATCACGTTTTAGAGGAATTTGTATACTAATGTACATTGCGGCAGTGTTATTTCATTAAATTTACAATTACTCACAGATATGAACTTGGATTTTATTAAGTAAAATAAAACAAAAACTATTGCTTTTGGAATTTATTCTTCCATCAAAAAGGTATCACCAATTGATCACTTGCAAAACCCGTTTGAGGGAATTGTTGTTATGGCTAAGTTGGCACAACTGTCTTCAAAACTGATGCAAAGTTTGAATATGATCTGCTATTTACTTTGTGTTTAGTGACCGAAATTGTCACTTCATCTCGTGTATGTTTGGCGATATAGTGAATAAAGATATCGAACAACTAATTTTGTTCTAAATTTTGTATTAATTATATTACAAATAAAATTTTGTGTTTCGACTTTACGAAAAAAACGTGCATTTGAGTGGTACCGTATGCGATATTGTGGTGAAGATTTCCTCATTCCCGTCGTCCATCAACGTCTTCAACTTTAAAATTAAGTAAATGGTGATTGAAAATCGTCATTTAAGTTAGAGATAGATATCCGTTGAACTTTCTGTATCTCATGCATTAATTCGTACCATTTTACACGATTGTTTTTGGGTATGAAACGCGTTGCCGTTCATTATTCATGCGACAGATATGAATTTTCTTCAAGAACTCAATTACGTAAATGTCGCTGAAGACAATCTAAAATATCTTGGAGTCTGGACCCAAATTAAGAAAACCTATATGTCATCATAACTGCTGATTATCATTATAACTGCTGGTCATCATTATAACTGCTGATGGAATATAGGCTGACATGCAAACCAGACAACAGGCTTCGCAATGGCTGGTGGCTACCAATGAGATAAAAAAAAATGAAAAAACACGTCAAAGTTGATCAAAATTCAAGGTAATGTTTTTTGTTTCCTTTGATTATTGCAATCTTGTGCGTCCGGAAGAAGACCGACAGTTAATCAGGGATAATGATTGCCCTGATCGTGTTCTGGCATGGACCATCAGAAATGCGTTACTTATTAATCCGTCCAAAAATAAGGTTATTTTGTATGGTTCTGCCAATTACGTAGAGTCGAATTTCGATATTTGCTTGGGAACGTGACTTTGTTAGTCACCACAGATGTTTGGGAGCAGTTATTGATAATAAATTAACATTTAAAGTTCATATTCACTCCATTTAGCGTATATGATTCTTTAGGTAAACTTTAATCTGCTGCTCCTTTCCTCTTGCTTACAGTGAAATGTAAATTAGTTTATGCTAAACTTATGCCACAGATTGTACACTGTCTTGAAGTGATATCAGGAACTAACATTTAAAATCTGTGAAGATTAAAGAGAGTTATGAACGTTATTGTACGGTTTGCTAATAATGTTCGCAGAAGGCAACATATCTCTGAACATGTGAACAAGTTCTTGGGATGTTCTTTTGAGATTTTCGTGCAATATAGAAATTTATTTTTATTTTATAAAGTAGTAAAAAGTGGTATACCAGCACTTTTATGTAATAATTTGAGCTTTTCTCATTCTAGTAGAAGACCTCAGATAATAATACCCAGAATTTATAGAATCTATATATGGGGCATATGGTATATTTATATATGGGGTTCGAAGAATCGTTTATAGTACAGATTGCACGAACTTGAAATCAGCTGCCAAGTGGAATGCGGTTTTTTGGACATTCTAATAGTGGTTTTTGATTGAAGCTGCATGAGCATTTTTCGCATATATAGATCCAGCTCATATTACTTTTTTTTACTATATTTACTGCGGATATGTTTGATTACGCGTTTTTTAGTAGTTGCAAATATTGAAATATTAAACAATTGAGATGCGCCTTTTTCTATTCTTAATTGTTACTTTTCACGGGTCATGTTAAAGCTTAACTAGCATATCACTTATTTTTTGGCTTATACTTTTATATTTTATGGCTGGGGAGCCAATAAGTTCTTGTTATTATAATATTGTGTATATATATTTGTATAAACTACATTTATACTTAATAATTATTAACTATGAATTATATGTATTACCTAGAATTATAAATATGAACTAATTGACTTAATTACCTAAATTGTCGAAATCTAAATATTAAGTTAAATTCTGCTACTAAGTGCAACCAAAAGAAGTTGTATGTAAATCCATGTTGAAACTAGCACTATTGTGAATGAACCTTATTCAACAGTACCCAAAACCAAAACGGAATGTCAAGATTATAGTAAAAACCAAGAGAACTGAGATTTCTTGGTACGTATAACTTACACTCCTCTAAACGCAAACGAAAATTATTAAAAACTTTCTTCAGTAATACTGGTGTAATGGCTGCCATTTCACCACGGATATTCTCCTTCAGCTGAATGATATTTCTTGGATTATTACTGTAGACTTTGTGTTTGAGGTATCCCCACAAAAAAAAGTCAAGAGGCCTCAAGTCTGGACTACGTGGGGGCCATGGGATATCACCTCTTTTCGAAATCAGTCTGCCAGGGAACATCTGCTTCACCACCGCCATGGAGTCATTTGATGTGTGACAGGTAGCTCCATCTTGTTGGAACCAAGTTCTGGAATTCACTATTTTTGAACTTTCAATTTCTGGAGCCAAAAATCCGTCCAACATCTCAACATAGCGTTCCGTATTAACCGTGATGTTTTGGCCCCGCGCATTTTCGAAGAAAAATGAACCAAATATTCCTCTGCCAGAGATTGTTGCCCATACTGTCACTTTAGGACTATGCAATGGTTTCTGGTGTTTGACTTTGGGATATTCACTGTTTCAGTAACGACAATTTTGACGGTTTACGAACCCATTCATAAGGAAATGAGCCTCGTCAGAGAAAAGGATATTGTCAAAATTGGAAAATCGATTAAGCATTTCATTAGCAAATGCGAGCCTTGCTATGAAGTCAGACTCTTTCAATTCTTGTGTTAATTGCAACTTACATGGATGCAGTTTAAGATCCAATGTTAAAATTCGTTGCAAACTTCGTCGCGATAATTGTAAGACGGACGATCTCTTGCGAGTCGACATTTGTGGATTTCCTCGTACTGAATCCATAACTCTCTCAACATTGTCTTCGGTCCTAGATGTTCTTGGACGACCATTTGCTTGTGGTTTAAATGTTGAACCGGTCTCTTCAAAACGCTTTACACATATTTTAATTAAATTAGCACTCGGAGCTTCACTAATTCGCCGTAGTCCATATTCAGCACAATATAGTCGCCTAGTAGCAATATATGAACGAGAGTTCTCGTAAAATGCGCGACGCTTGCCGTCGAAGTGATTCATAGCGACTAAAACTCCATGAGCCCGCCAACCCAACGATGTAGGCGCCCCCCCTCCCGCGCATTTTCTATCCCGCAAAAAAGATGATGCAATATGCACGTTCTATTGCGCCACCCTGTATATTATTGTTTGATTTATATATAAGTATCATAAATAATGTGTCTGTTCAGGATATTATGGATATTATATTGTATCGGCAAAGAAGGTTTTTGTATTACACTATGAATTACAAATAAATAAATACTATTTGAGCATTGCGTGACGTTTGAGAGAGCAAATTTGCAGAAAAAGACAGATTTTTTAAAAGAAAATTCATGAACTTTGCACCAAGGTAGTGCACAATCTCTAAAGGCAATTATTGAGAAGGAATATCTAGCTAGCCAAATCAAATATCAACGAATTACAACCACTGCATTCATCTGATATGGCTCTAACTGACTTTTGCTTTTTCCAAAATAAAAAATACAACTTCGAGGTATCCATTTTCAATCGATAGAGAGTGTAAAAGTCAACTGGCGGCAATAAACAAAGTTTTTTTCTCCAGAAAATGTATTAAAGTTAGATGAATTTTTTGTTGCCATAAACGTATTATTTGGGAAGAATTTTACTTTGAAGGCGATACAATAAATTTGAATGAACAATAAATATTTCGTTTTATTGGGCAATTCTTAGTGCCGTTTTGATAGAATGTATTTGGAAACGCTGTTGACCAAAACTATCGCTCGTTTTTTGAATTTGAGTATGTTGAAAAGCAAACTTTTTATTTTATTTTATTTATTTTTTTTTTTGATATTTGAACACTTTGTAAATACACATTTCAGCATCCTATAAAGCACTGCATAGGAATTGACTAACAGCGAATGTATTTCAATATCTCTATTTAATAAACTTACAAAAGGCTTTCCTGTACGTTCGACGAAATAGAATTTATATAGGAATCTATGCTAAACATTAGCATCAAAAATAAATGCTGCTTCCTTGCTAGAATCCCCTTTGTCATAGTATCACAGTGTGCGCTGGGTATGAATGCCAGTGACATGGTAAACAAAGACTTCAATTGTTCGCAAAGTTCAACATGAAACAATCGTCAGGCATTGCTTTTGGTCTCGAATTCAGTGAATATTTTTCTAGTTTGTTATTTGTGCAGCATTTTTGTTTTCACAGCTCACTCAACTCACTCTGTGTGTGTGTGTGTTTTTGATGCATCTGATAGCAAAATATTATTTTAAATTTACAAGTTGAAAAGTTATAAAAATAACCCAACATTGGGTGGCGATGGGCAGCAATCGCAAATACTGACAATATTAATATATATTGCGGGAAATAATGTAACTTTATAATTAAATGGATACTCGTGATTGTTCTTAAAACAAAGTGATTGCTGAACAGATAATCGCTGCATGATAGGTTTTAGAATTTATAGAGCAAATCACATAAAAACTTCAATTATTTTCATATCTGTTAAAGAGTATTGCAATTTTTTTATGCAAATATTTTGAAACAGAATAATTAAATTCAAGCGAATCGCATATAGAAGAAACAGAAATATTGAAATTGATTCAACAATGTGTAAGGCGATTTCGGGAACATTTCAATATGTTATATATTAGTTATTCAAGAACAGACCAGGTTATGACAAAAATGGTAAAATAATTAAAATTATGAATAATCAGAAAGTGAAATTTTCTGGGATTTGTGTGAATGAGAACAATTCAAACAAAGGATAGGATAGACATTCGTTTGTATAGATCTCGAAACAAGGAAATATATAATCAAGGTTCTGAGTACACTTGATGTTTCACTTTTGAGGGTATAAAATTGTGTACTATCAATTTTGTTTAAAAACAAAATTGAATGTTTGTGCAAAGGAGATTCTTCGTGTCTACGATAAAATTAGCTTTGAACATTTTATCCACTTTCCTGAAGAGCCATGTTCAGCTTTTTATGAAACAAGGCAAATATCATAAAATATTTTAGATGAGAGCTGTACGACAACTACCAAAAAGCCCAGCAAAAATTTTGAAAAATTACACATAACTACATAACATAACATTTTAAATCTTTAACGATACGAATGAACATTACATGGACTTGTCATAGGATTGATGACATTCTTTTATGGTGAGCTTCCGGAAATGAAAATATGATTTTACGATGAACTTTTTAACTTCGAATCCAATGCATATGGAAATATTTAAAAAGCTTAATATTGCTACTTTGGTATCCGGGGAAGTTCGTAAAACTGACTACATCCTAAGTGACGGCTATTCGTATCAAAGGAATTATTTTACAATTAAAACTGTTTGGAAGTAATGAAAATGCGCTTAATTTTATTGATTTTTATTTTTTTTTTCAATTTTGTATATGCAGGGAAGACATTTCGCTACCAAAATGGTTGTAAATAGTACAGGGTGGCGTAATAGAACGTGCATATTGCATCATCTTTTTTTGCGGGATAGAAAAGGCGCGGGTGGGGGGGGGGGTAGAAAAGGCGCCTACATCGTTGGGTTGGCGGGCTCATGGAGTTTTAGTCGCTATGAATCACTTCGACGGGAAGCGTCGTGCATTTGGTGTGCGCGCATTTTACGAGAACTCTCGTTCATATATTGCTACTAGGCGACTATATTGCGCTGAATATGGATTACGGCGAATTAGTGAAGCTCCGAGTGCTAATTTAATTAAAATATGGGTAAAGCGTTTTGAAGAGATCGGTTCAACATTTAAACCACAAGCAAATGGTCGCCCAAGAACACCCAGGACCGAAGACAATGTTTAGAGAGTTATGGAGTCAGTACGAGGAAATCCACAAATGTCGACTCGCAAGAGATCGTCTGTCTTACAATTATCGCGACGAAGTTTGCAACGAATTTTAACATTGGATCTTAAACTGCATCCATTTAAGCTGAAATTAACACAAGAATTGAAAGAGTCTGACTTCATAGCAAGGCTCGCATTTGCTAATGAAATGCTTAATCGATTTTCCAATTTTGACAATATCCTTTTCTCTGACGAGGCTCATTTCCTTATGAATGGGTTCGTAAACCGTCAAAATTGTCGTTACTGGAACAGTGAAAATCCCAAAATCAAACACCAGAAACCATTGCATAGTCCTAAAGTGACAGTATGGGCAGCAATCTCTGGCAGAGGAATAATTGGTCCTTTTTTCTTCGAAAATGCGCGGGGCCAAAACGTCACGGTTAATACGGAACGCTATGTTGAGATGTTGGACGGATTTTTGGGTCCAGAAATTGAAAGTTCAAGAATAGTGAATTCCAGAACTTGGTTCCAACAAGATGGAGCTACCTGTCATACATCAAATGACTCCATGGCGGTGATGAAGCAGATGTTCCCTGGCAGACTGATTTCAAAAAGAGGCCCCCGCGTAGTCCAGACTTGACGCCTCTTGACTTTTTTTTTGTGGGGATACCTCAAACACAAAGCCTACAGTAATAATCCAAGAAACATCGTTCAGCTCAAGGAGAATATCCGTGGTGTCCTTGCTCGTAGTCACACCAGTCACCGGCTTACAGTTGGTCCGGTTTACATGTTAAAATTGTATTATATATTGGTCCTTTTTCAGTTTGGCTTAGCAACCCAATGTTTCCATTGAAAAATTTGTCAATTTTACGATAAAGGTGCTCAGCGCGTTTTGATGTGTACTCATATTTTCTTTTCTCTACAGTGAAAAAATTAATTTCAGCCAAGAACTTAGAATACCTCTTGAACATTTTCAAGTGATTATTTATCATAACCTTGGATGTTGGATAACAAGCTAAGACTGCATTGATCAACTTAATTATTTACATGACAATGAAGCTCACTTTTCATACGAGAGCGATCTAAAAATTAGCCGACTTAACAAAGGAGGCACAAAACAGTTTGGTTTTATTTTCTTATTTTTCAACATAATCTCTTTTTAGTTAGATATACTTTTTCCAACGATAATCAATAGCTTCTACACCCTTTTTATAGTAAGACCTGTCATACTCCTTAAAATAACCATCAGCCGCAGACTCCATCTCTTCATTGTTGGTAAATCTATTCCCACTGCATCATTTTTTCAAATTTGGAAATAGAAAATAGTCCCAAGGAGCTAAATCTGGCGAATAAGATGCTTGATGAAGCAATTCGAACTTTAATTCATTAATTTTGGCCAACACAAAAGTGGATGTGTAAACTGGAACATTGTTTTGATGAAACAAAACTTTCCTGTTCGTCAAATGCGGCTTTTTTCCAGAAATTCAGCACTTAAACCCTGAAATGAATTAGCATAATATTCGCCGTTGATGGTTTTTTCTTTCTGAAGCTAAGGAATAAAAAGAATCCCTTGCGCATCCCGAAAAAAACAGACGTCATGATCTTGCTGGCAGACTGAACTGCCTTTTTTTTTACAAGATTCTAACATTTCAGTCCACTTTTACTGCTTTAACTGTTCCTTTGTCTGAGGTGTGAATCACGAGTTAAAACCAAATGATGCACAAGAACGCCTTCAATATAGTCGCCGTTAACGTTACTTGTGCGGCACCCTTTACTAATAGCACTTTTTGAAATGCTCACGCACCTTCAGCCGACGACCATCCAATGCCATATTGTAGATATGCTTAAACGTGTCTTGGCAATTCGTACGGCCACGTTTAGACTCTGCTACCCAGTATTTTATAGTCGTAGGAGTAGACTCCCCCAGAGCAAGATCTAGCTCGGTTTTTATTTTGGTTGGACTAAAACCTTTCAAGTTTTACGAATTACATAAGGGTAATCTATTTTTTCCACATTTGCAAGTTCACTAACATCGTTTACTTTTTGAACCGCTTTCGTAACCACAGGAATAAGCGTTATGCATTCGCCTTATCATAGGACAATCAAGCGGGGAAAGTTACAAATGTAATACTTTATTATTGGTTATTTTTGGAACTATCCATGATTGATTTAGCTATTGTACTGAAGGCGTAAACTGCAACAACTGATCACAAATTAAATATTTTCAAGGGTGGAATGGAGTGGAATGGTTATTACATTTTGTTGAATATAAAGGTCAATGTAAAAATAAAAATAAATTCTAACGAATGCTCACCCCTCTTGCCACTTGAACATAGTAATAAAATATGACTTTGACAAATACTAACGGCCATGTGCGAATATAATTATCAAAATATTTCTTTCAAATCATTTATCTACACAATGCAGGCCGTAATAAAAACGTCGACTTAGCACACAGCTGGGGATTTAAAACCAAATCTTCATCATATTTTTTTTTAATATTGAGGACATTAAAAAGGGGCTTATGTTCATTTCCACCCAGTCATTAAAAACGTGCGACATCTGAATGGCAGCGAGATTTCATTTAATCATACAAACTCTAAATTTTATAATAATCACATGACAATTGTTAAGTCTACATATAATATCCTGTAAGATGCACACAAATCATCCCTTATCGATTAGTGGTAGTGGTCTTATGATGCACATCCCTGCATGTTATTTCAATATACCGGTCTGTGAGTGCCTTTCGTCGCAATATAGTAGAAACAATCATAAAATGTTCAAAGTACTAAATACTGTAATTTCTCACGTCCTTATATTCGTGATTATACCACTGCAGAAGTAACCACAATTCATAAAGTGTTTTCAGTAATTTTCCAAGGCCTCGTGTCAAACAGCCGTAAAAGTTTTTCCCATTCGCGGTCTTATACCTTCCTTGATATTGTGCTACCCAAGTCAAGCACAATTCACTTCCTTTTTGCGCTGGCAGCAGAATTATACGTTTATTATCCTTCTGTGGCTGATAACATGTTCAAGCAATTGTGGAATTATGTGCTCACAGATTGTAGCAGTAGTTGCAATAGGGAGTTTTCTATTTTCATATTTTTTTCTCGTGGCATTTCCTTCTCATAGCTCCAGCTCAGGCTTAGGCTAGCATTCACTGGCATTTGTGAAATGAAAATTGTAATAGAATCTTAGGTTTTCTTGTGCCCTCTGATAAGTTATAAATTCTTTCATAAGCAAATTTGTACAAACGGAATTTGCGTGGTATTTTGTGGAATTGTTTTGGTTCTTTTCCCCTCCGCAGGCAAGCCGAATTATTGCCATAATGTGAAAATTATACTGAATCGCGTTATTTGCTCCGTTAAAGGATATCTGCCATTTTCCAACGGATGTTGAATTTTTTTCTGGCCCGCAATTTGGGGTGCGGTGGGATGGTATTTATTATTTATTTATTTTTTTTTTATCAGAGATTATAAATGTTTTGTTTGAATTTTGTAAACACTGTATTTTGTGTGAAGTGTGGCAGACGAGGGGGCCTGTTCGGTTCAATTTGGGTTAATTGTAAATATAATGAATAAGATTAAAAGTGGCATTTAAAAGGTATTTTCTGCCGCCAAATGCACTGAACATTTGTGATGATTTCTGGTATTATAAATTCAAATAAGTGGATTTAGTAATAAAACGTACGAAGAGTTGCATGAAAACTAGCAATACCATTTTAATTGCTATTTGAATATGCGAAATTCTTTCGTTTGTATTTGTGTATATTATTGAGGACTGTAGTTAAAATACCTTTGTTTATAAATGGATTCGTCCAGGAGAAAGGAAATCACGACCATGTTTCGAAATTCGTCCGCAGGGACGAAACATTACATACTAACCGGAGTAGCTTAGTTTACTTTTAGGTATAAGTCATTCAAAGCAATAAATAGGTAGCCGCTGCCTGAAATAGATTCGGGTAAAAAGATATATTCTGAAATTTTCAGAATGACTTTCAAAATTCACAACCTTTTTGGGCTGTATAGTACAGTAAAAAGAAATTCTTTTTTTCCCCCAATTAGTATAAGTCAAAAAACTATTCCGATAGTTAAGCGATTGCGCGTGAAAGATGGACATTAGCAAAGAGAAAATGCGCAATACTTTATAGTTTTTCTTCGATAAAGGCAACAAATGCAAGCATGCAGGTGAAAATTTGAATGGTGATTACTGTCCAGCTACTGTAACATTTAATAACGGCCAAAATTGGTTTCATGGATTCCGTTCCGGTAAATTTGACGTGAAATATGCTCACCATTCCCGGAGGTCATTTGTTGAAAATGTCGCTTGAATAATAGAAATCGTCAAGTCCAACCGTCAAGTAAGCACAAGACCAATCGTCATGTAAGCATTGATTCGATTAATCACTGAATAAAAGCACACGAATAAAGCTGGATACTATAAAAAAGCTCGATGTGTGGCTGTCACATGAGTTAGCACAAAAAAAAAACGTCATGGACAGAATTT
Organism: Philornis downsi; assembly: GCA_019455685.1. Lineage (NCBI taxonomy): Eukaryota > Metazoa > Arthropoda > Insecta > Diptera > Muscidae > Philornis > Philornis downsi. Next base: position 703,689 of record JAHXMU010025795.1, on the reverse strand, counting down.
CCAAAATCGATCCATATCTAAAGCGGATGGTAATTGGGGGTAAAATGAGGTTAAGGGACAATGGTCGTGGTGAGCCGACGCAAACGGTGTCCAAGCTATGATTAACCGTCTAGACGATTTTGCTGTGTGTTTGCTTTGATTGGCAGGGAATCATCTGCTATGAGCTGATTCCATACAGTCAAACTTTTAATTCGAAACTTTTAATTCGAAATTGGATCGTGTGAAGGAAGCAATCGCTCAGAAGTGGCCTACTTTGGCCATCAAGCAATAATTGTGTTCCATCAAGGTAACGCTAGGCCAGGCCACACAAATCGTTACCCAGCAAAAAAAGTGCATCCAAAGAAGCAAATATTCATCACAATTTATAACAGGGAAGTGGTCAAATGAAATTAACATAGGGTAGTCATAGGAGGGAAGCATTCTTTAATGATGCCTTTTCACTTCATATTCATGAATGAAGTGGGTGTAATGAAAACTCAAATTTCCAGCATTAAAAAAATGTTTTTTTCTTGTGATTTTATTTGTATAAAAGCTCAGTTTCTTAAAAAACTACCCGTAGATCCCGACGCATTTAGTGCTTTCTATAAAAAATCGGATAGATGTGCGGTGAATTAAAAGGACGCCTAACAATCGAAGTCGAACTTTATACACCCTCTTCTATGTGTGGTTTATGGTCTATGGTCTATGGCCTATGGTCTATGCTTTATGGTCTATAGTCTACGCGAGGCCACCCACGTCGGCGAGATCACCCACGTCAGCGAAACCATCCACGTCGACGCGACCTCCCACGTCGACGAAACCACCCACGTCGGCAAGGCCACCCACATCGGCGAGGCCATCCACATCAGCGAGACCGCACACGTCGGCGAGACCACCCACGTCGGCGAAACCACCCACGTCTACGGGACCACCCACGTCGACGTGATCACCCACGTCTATGGTCTATGGTCTACGCTCTATAGTCTACACCCACGTCGGCTAGACCGCCCACGTTGGCGAGACCACACACGTCGTCGAGCCACACACGTCGTCGAGGCCACCCAAGTCGGAGAGACCACCCACGTCGGCAAGGCCACCCACGTCGGCGAGGCCACCCACGTCAGCGAGAACGCACACGTCGGGGAGGCCGCCCACGTCGGCTAGACCACCCACGTCGGCGAAACCACGCACGTCGGCGTGACCACCCACGTCTATGGTCTGTAGTCTGTGACCTATGGTCTATGATCCATGTATGTATACGCTTCCTTTGGTCTCCCATTATTTGAAGTTTTGCAAATAGAATGCTGACAAACTTTGCATATCGGTCAATATATAGGTATAAAGAAAGATAAATAAAAGTTTTAAAAGGAGCTTCTTCAAGCTGACTATCAAAAATTACATCCTCGGATCATATTATGTGCTTCAACAATAGTTTTTTGAGTACTTCATCGGATCACGCTTTTCTTCGGCTGTTAGGAATCATAAATAAAAATAAAATCAATTTTTCACTACGGCAGCTTTGAAAGTGGTTTAAAACTGATTCGTTGGCAGTGATAAATATGCATGGATATAGAAATGGTAAAAATGTGATTCTTTTTGAATGACTTATACATTTTTTTGCTGAGTAGTGGCGCACCAGAAGCTTGGTTGGCAATTTGTGCCCAGCTTTTTGTATATAGGAATAAGGGTTTCTATGAGTGGCATAATGGAGTTACCTTTAAAATTAAAACAAGTTTTTCAATTAAACGGCACTTGCTATCGCATCATTCTAACTATGCCGTTAAGGTTTTCAATGTCATGCGAAAATAAGGAATTTTTACAATTCCGTGTTATTTGAGGGACAGACATCATTCTTTAGAGAAAAATACCATGATTATTATTCATCACTGATGTAGTCGGTTTTTCATTGATTATGAATGTTTTGGTTATTGCCGTTGCACCTATGCTACCTATAGTTTCATAATCACCGATGTCTATCTTTTTGGGCAGGAACCCCCTCCAAAAGCTAGCATAGGCACTAATAATAAGATAATGCTTGACAAATGTGACGTATTGCCTCGATATTCAAATATGAGATGTTAGTTACAACAAATTAACTTATGACAATTACATTTGGTGTACAATTTTAGGATGATTTATGCTTTTACCACATACAATGGTTTTAACTACCTCTTTCCTATATACTGAGCACTTAACATTAATAATTTCTCAAATCTATCTAAAATAACCAGCAGTAGAGAAACGTAGATATCATATAAATTATATACTCGTATAATATAATATAATATAAATTTAATATGGTTTATGCTTTTACTACATATAAATGTCTCAATTACCTCTTTATTACATTTAGTATATAACACCAACAATATGTCAAATCTCTCCAAAATAACCCACCGTAGCGAAGCTCAAATCTTATATAAATTATATACAACATCTCATGTGAAAATGTGGGATTTTGGCATAAAATATAGTCAATAATTTATCTCAAATTTATGGTCTACAGACATTTAATATATACGTTTGCTATGAATGAACGAAGAAAAATGTCGATTACAGACTTGAAAAACATTTGAAATCCATTTTATAAATAACTCGCATTTATTCAATGCTTCTGCGTTTCTTTTTTTTTTCCTGCCAAGAATACAATTTCCGAAACTTTGACATTCATAACATTCGTAGCAATTTTTCATATTTTATTGCCAAAGATTACAATTAATGAGCTTTTGCGTGAGTGGTGGGGATGGGGGAAAGTGGAGATTTTTTACTACCTATTCCCGACAAACGATTTGAAGGAAGAAATAATTTTTATGGTAAACCAATAAATAAATTGGTATTAGCAAAAGCTGTGACAATTGTTTGAATTTAACTTTTACCGTACACTCAGATGTATCAAAAGCACTCCTTCAGTATAAAATGAATGTTTAAGCGAGCCAAATAATGATGTTGGAGAGGGTGGCATAAAGGATTGATTACCAATCATATTACAACTGTGCCTCATTTATTTTAATGAGTAACCTTGATATATCGTTTTGGAATGTGGGAGGAATTTAAGATTGCCTATCGGGGTGTGAACGGAAATATCAAATCCTCAGTTCAAATTACACAGATTATTCTGTGTGTCAAATTTCATATAAGTTTCCACAGATAACATGTTAATTATATTTTGACCTGTGATAATGTAAAGTTAGTTACGAGAGATTTTGTCTCAATTACCATAACAATGCATGCATGAGCATATCCTATTATATTAATTACAAAGTGAGATGTACGAAATTTATTTAAATAATTATTACATGCGAGTAATTATATGTACATGTCCGACTATGGGCAAATGTAAGGCATCTGACTCAACAACTGTATTGTGTGATAGTCTAATTGAAATTCTAAATCCTTGGCATATTCAAGAGGTTGCATTAGATTTTGAAGGGACACTATCCCTAAGCTGGATTAGGAAATATGTTGAAATATGCACAAACACTAATTTGCAATTATGGCAATGTAATATATATGTTGCAATGCACGTTTACATGTTTACGGTGTGACGTTAAAAGTTTAAAACTTTTTAAAGAATAATAATTTTTGGATCCTATCTTTTCAATATTGTGTTAATAGAGGGTGGCGCACCAATTGCACTACAATAATTTCGTTTATGTATTTTTTTTTTTATTTTATAGAAAATTCAATTTTACTTTATATAACTAATTCGTTTTAAAGATGATAGATCGTAAATGACCTCCATGCTCACTCACACATATGCGACACCTGATCAGAAAATTATTCATTGTGGGATCGCCTCAATTATTATTTTAATAGACTGTTTTAATTTAGACAAATTCTGGATTAGTTTTTAACACCTCTTGCTTGACATAAAAAAGTCTGGTGTAGACAGGTCAGATGACCTTGGGGGCTGGGCGAGCGGGAAGTGAAGCTTATGGATATTAATTTGTTTCCTATAATCGGTTCGACTATGTGTGCAGTTGCTGTATCTTGTTGGGAAATCTTGTTTAAACGCATACGCCTTCGGTTCAGTTCTTGGTAAAAAAAACTCTTTTAATATCTTTAAATAAAGGTCCACATTGGCATTGACATTGTGTTTGTAGTACGATTCATGCGTCGCCCTGTATTAAGAATTTGAAATTGACTTGGATGTTGAGTAAATTACTATTTTAATAGACTGTTTCAATTCAGACAAATTCTGGTTTAATTTTTTACATCTCTTGCTTGACATAACCCCATAAAAAAAGTCTGGTGTAGACAGGTCAAATGACCTTGAGGGCGAGCAAAAAGTGAAGCTTATGGATATTAATTTGTTTCTAATAATCGGTCAAACTATGTGTGCAGTTGCTGCATCTTGCTGGGAAATGCTGTTTAAACGCATACGCCTTCGGTTCAGTTCTTGGTAAAAAAAATATCTTTAAATAAAGGTCCACATTGGCATTGACATTGTGTTTGTAGTACGATTCATGCGTCGCCCTGTATTAAGAATTTGAAATTGAATTGGATGTTGAGTAAAGGAGAAGAGAAAAATAATAAAATTTAAATGTTCTCATCAATCATTATCCCAACAACTAGCAATAATCCTTCGACAGGGAATCTACGACAAACGCGGCCAAGTGTTCAGTTGTAGTTGCTGTAGGAAAAGAGAACTATTTGTCCCATTCATTCAGGAGTTATAAAACCAGCCATTTTGGCCATGCATCCAAACACATGTAGCAGATTCACTCATAAAGATAGTCTGCAATTTTTATAGTTTAGCGGTTGAATTCATTTCATCCAAATAAAATTGATCGCATGGTAATATTTTTCAAAATTTATTGCAATAAAATGCATTTGTTAAAATTTTCAAACATTTGCTTCCATATCATCCCATATAATCTATATATATATAAACTTTTGCTGACAGCTGCGGTCTGCAAATGTTCACAAAAAAAGGAAACAAAACTTATTAAACTAAACACAAAAAACCAAAAATATATATAATAAAGAAATTTGTCAATGGGTGATTACTTACGTATCACACAAAACTAACTATATCAAATTGATTACACGACAACCTCCCATCAGTTTATCAATTTCACAGACAAAGAGAAAAAATTAAGGGTTTGTCTGTCGCAGCAAAACCTCCACTACAGTAACGAACGGGGAGGATAAACCACAGCAACTTAACGCATTTTGTGTCTGATGTTAACTGCAGTAAAGTGTGTAATGAACATGTGTCGTTGTCTGCATTTGATTAGATCTTAACAAAAAGCGTACCCTCATGTAGTTGACAACCATTTGGTCCCTCTATTTACTTTTTTACCAGTTTGCAATTTAGTTTCTGGGCTAAACGATCCAATGACTCGTTATCAATTGTATAAAATCTGTTGTAAAAAAAAACTAAGGACCTTCGATTGGATAACCACCACTCTTCGCCTGTCCTACCCAGCGTTCATCACAGAGTTTATACTCTGCTGTGTTACTGAATTGAATTGTATTGGAAAAATGTTGAGTTGGTACTCTTGTTCATTATTGATCTGCGGTTTATGGTAGGACAAATATATGTTTACTTTCGTACACAAATGCCAGGGAGCCAATACACGAGCAAAGAGGTTGTTGACAAAGTCAGGTAAAGGCAAAGAAAGGCAACGCAGTCGAAAGTTGTGTGTCAAAAGTGGATTCGTACACAGTGTTGTTGCCGAGGACGCATGTCTGTTGACAATTGACTTTTATTTTATTTTATTTATAATTTATTCAGCCACAAAATATTCATAAATTGGTCGGTCGATACTGGTAAATATGAAAACATTTTCAAAACAGTTGCTTACTATTAAATAAATTTTATGCTTGAATGATCGTAAGGAAGGAAGGCAGGCAGGCTGTTAACTAATATTACTTTGTGAAGGTATAGGGGTTATCGAAATGGTTTAAACTATGCGTTTACGGATGGTTGATGATGCCTTACAAGAGGGTGCGGTGTTATGGAAATGGCATATTTATTTAGTTACTTCAATTCGTTTTATAAAAGTTGTAATAAATTGCCATTTTTACAAGCGGACGTGCACAGCAATTCGAGTTCTGGATTAAGGTTAAATTTACTTATGTTTCCATAAACAACAACTTATTGTTAACTTGTTAGCGAATAAAATGTAACTAAGATATACGAGGGCGGTCCCAAACCAAGCCGACTTGACGTATAGATTATGCGGGTAGTTTGAAAAAAAAATTTTTTTGGTAAAAATTTGCCACTTTATAAAACATCTGTTTTAAGTTTCAAGGCGCCACGTTGTTTAGCACATATTTATTTGAGTCATCAAAAATAAACGACCTTAGTGCATTTGTAACCATGGAAAAAATTGGTTACCGTTGTATAATTCAATATTTCCATTTGAAAGGTCTCAGTCCAAACAATATTAAAGCCGAGCTGGATTCTACTCTGGAGAAATCTGCTCGAAAGAGCGAAAGACCTATCGAACCATCTAGTAGCTGATTTCCTTCGAAGTTTCCCTCAGAATACCCGGTGCATTTAAAAATAATGTAAAATAATCCTATCTGATATAGCGAATAATTATAGGCCTCGAAACGACCTTAACCTATTCTCAAACTTTAAATAGGTAAAAACCTCATCTTTCTTGGTATGAAGGTTCTGGTTGTAATATAGAGTGACCAGTAGACCCCACACTATTAGTAAGCAGAACTGGCGCTGTGAGATGGGCCAAACGTAATGTTACGGTGCCCAAATTAATTGTTCAATATTTGCATTAGTTCAATAATTTACTTAGTTTCAGAATCTGGTCTATTGGGAAATAAATAGCCCTTCTTCCGAACAATAATTTTACCTATCGTAAAATATTAGGTAGCAGAGTTCATACGAGGCCGCACGAGCTGCCAAGACGAATACTGTAGTGGTCGACTAATCGAGTTTTCCACACCAGATATGATTGAGAAAAACCACAAATTGGTGTTGGATGATCATCGGCTAAAACTGCGTGAGCTAGCTGAAGTAATATGCATTTCAAAAAAGTGCTATCGTATATTGAGAGAAGATTTGAAGATGAGAAAACTGTGCGCAAGATGGGTGCCGCGATTGCTTTCAATACAGCAAAAACAGGACCGTGAAGATGTTTCAATGAAGTATTTGGCAATGTTTCACCGCAATAAAGGCGAATTTTTGCGTCGATTTATAACCAAGGATGAGACATGGATCCAACACTTTACACCTGAGACAAAGGAACAGGGGACTGGAATCGAAGAATCGGATTCAAAGAAGACGATGCGGTTCCAGCTGCAGATAAGGCTATGGCGTCTACTTTTTTGGGATGCGCATGGAATTATTTTTATCGATTATCTTCAGAAAGGAAAAACCATCAATGGCGAATATTATGCTAATTTATTGCAATGTTTGAAATGAAAATGAACTTGTGGAAAAAAGGCCGCATTTGGCGAAAACAAAAATGTTATTTTATCAAGACAATGCTCCAGTGCAGACATCCACTGTTGCGATTCCCAAAATTGATGAATTAGGTTCAGATTGCTTCATAACGCACTTTACTCGTCAGATTTGGCTCCCTCAAACTATTTTCTATATCTTCAATTGATAGCTATTTAAGGATTCAGGTTATAGAAGCTATTGAATATCGCTGGAAAAATTATATCGAGCTAAAAGGAGATTATGTTGAAAAATAAAAAAATTTTTCTGAACTCTTTTTTAAGTCTTCTTTGTTAGTCACAAAAATAGCTTTCGAAAAACACTACTAGAAACTACTAAGAGAAATTAAAATTACCCAACCAGAACTAATAAGATTAAAAAAAAAATAGATTTTATCAAAAGTAAGTGATTGTGAGTGGAGTGGAAGATTTTCTGCACTCTGGTCGGCCATTAACATCTTCGCATCGGGAAAGTAAAAAAACTGATAACTGGAAATCCTCATTTAAGGTTAAGAGAGACAGCCGCTGAACTTTGTGACCGTCACCAATCAATTTGTTCTATTCTTCAAAAACTCGATAGCGTAGACATTGCTGAAGACATATTAGAACGAGCCAATTTCGATCCCATGTTATGGGACATAGGTTTGCGAATTTGATAGGCAAATCAGTCAACAAGCTTTATAGGGGCGTCCTCCAACTGTGCCAAAATCGGAAAATTAATGTCAAAGTCGATCAAAAATCAAGGTAATGTTTAATCTATGATTTGTGTTGTGACTCTATCCAGAAGATCAGACAGCAAATATGGAACATTGGAAGGATGACCTATGGATTTTGCATTACGATAATGGATTTTTCCACAAGGCTACCGCTGTAAACGAATTTCCAAGCAAAAACTCATAAGTATCATTGAACAACTACCGTATTTGCCTGCTATGTCAAAAAATTAAATTGAAATAGAATTTGCTTCACAGGCAGAAGAATATGAGCAGAGAGTTACGAGATCAAGTCAAAAAATTTGTAGAAATAAGTCAAAAATAGATAATATGTCGTTTTTAAACAACAAATAAATAATTAAATTGTTAAAACAAATGTAAAAGTTCAATTTTTCTACGGATGGACATAGTTTTTTCATAATGGGTCAATTTTAAACTATTTCGAATTTAGCTCATCTATTATTAAAAGTTATTTTCGAGCACAATTTGAACCTTTTAGATCAGGTGGCCTTTATTCGAGGAGAATATAAATAATATAAACGAGATCTGCGCCGTTAACCAACTTCACCGAATTCCTTCTCAAGTTCCTTTTTTACCTAGCCTATTCAACAGATTTAATTCTTTACGATAACTTAATATTTCAAAATCTGAGGAGATGACTGGGAGAAAAGAAATTGACTACTAGAAATCAATTAAACAGTATACATTGGATTGAGCAAGTCGTATTATACGACCGGGTTCAAAAAGTTCAAGTATTTTGAAAGAAGATTATATACCGCTCTCTGATTGTGAGGAAGCTTCATATTGAAGCATATTTTAGTCTTCATTCCCCCATCATATTTTCGTCGATACGCCTTTGCATAAAGATACTGACAATACGAGGTCTCCAGTAAAGATGTACAAAGATATCACGGAATCATGTCGCACTAAACGGCAACGGAGCAACGGCAAGTCTATGGAAATGATGGGCAAAGCGGGTTAAGTAAAACTAATATCGCTTATCACAGAACATCGTGTATGGTTTTCGATATTACTGCAACCCTCTCAATAGTTGAGAAGAAATTATAAAAAATCGTTTGGTTTAAAGAAGATCACATTTAACGGCAAATAAAATAGGTTTCAATAAAAAAATAAAATATTGACTTGAAACTCTGCCATTGGGCCAAAAGGAATAACAGCATGACAAATTCTAATGCAATTATTACAGGGAATTATAATAATCACAGCCCGGAGATAGATCTCCGAACAAGCGAAAGACACAAAAGTAACTTAACAATTGTTTGAATTTCATTAAGTTTATTGAAGTTAGCACATTTTAAAGTGGTCAGTTTTAATTTAATTTTGACTGCTCTGATTGCAGCTAAAGTTGGCTTTCTCACGGCAGAAATGTATCTTTCAAATACTCAAAATTAAAATACCGATATTCACAAATATTAAGTGAAAAAATAATAACATAAAATTTTTCAAAATTATTAATCTGTTCAACAAACAAAATTTTTCTTCTAATTTTTGCTTGCATGACTTAGTTAATAAGGGAGGTTGGCTGACTTCTTGAAAAAGTTAAGGGAAATTCAAAAACAAGGTTTGAATTAGTTCATTTATTCATATAGGATTTACATTTATTTTCACCAACTTCAACTTGTCAATTCAAACAGTGGATCACTTATATGGTAAGGTGGAATGCGTTTGGAAAGGTTGCTGCCGAAAGTAATAACTGACATGCTTACGCAGAGAAAATAACTAACTTTTGCTCTATGTTCAACAAAATGTTTGCATTAGAATTCTTACTGCCAGAATGCTGATTGAAAGGTCAGATTTTACGCCCTTCACATAAAAATAGAGATACTTATTTTAGTCGTTTTTGAGATATAAAATTTTGGTGAAGAATATTATGACATCTATCCAGACAGACAAACAGTAATTCTTTGTCTAATATTGGCCATGTTTCTAATTAATCCCTCTGTTTTTGGAGGTATTTTAGAAAAGGTGTTTCTCACAATCAGAGAACATATAGAGCCAAATTATTATTAAAAATTTTCAAAACATAAAAATCTAAAATAAATATTTGTAAGTATTTTATTCACACCATTCACTGTGAAATGGTATGGTAGTAGAGAATGCACGTGCCTTAAGTTTCTCCATATCGGCAAGCTTTCATTATTAGTATGATTTTAAATGAAACTTGAAAACTTTAAACATTCACATTTCCACCAAATTTATGTTTACCTTGAAACATAAATAATCCTTTTTTGCAGAAATTAACAAAGTTTCTTCAACAAAGTTTAGTGTTAGTTTTACCTTACGAAAACTATTAAGTAGAATTATAAAAATATCACTTATCCCTCACCCGCACTTAGTTGGTTGAGGCGAGAATGTTCTTCTCTTTATCACTATACGACTTTAACCCTTTTCGCTTCGCCCACTTTAAAAGTGCGCTGTCACACGAACACACACACACACACGCATACATCACAATAAATTAACATACCACATATTAGTAGTGTCATGGATGCCACATGTGCCACATTTCTGACAGCAGGAGTGTGAATTGGAAAAAAACATGCAGTCATTTCGAGTACCTGTGACCTGAAAAAGTGTGTCAACTTTCCTAATAGCGCGCGTAAGGAGAAATCGACGTTGATGCCCTCATCGTCATCCTCATCACCGTTGTCATTGCCACGCGTTGCCTTAATAACTCCAAAATATTAAAAAGGGCGGCGAACGGAAGAGTGACAGACAAGGAACACACACATAACCTCAACATCAATCAAACATCAGCCAGACAAATAGCAATTTTTGTTTTCAAAGTTGTTGTAAGATGTTGGTTACATGCCTCATGTGTATAGCAATATGATGAGGGCAACAAACCGTTGGCATTTTGTTTATTTTACAATGGCAGGGGGCTGACTGACTGTGAAAATTTGGCGGCTCATTGTGTCTGAGACATTTAACAGCTACAAGATGAGACTGATGATATTGGGGTTAAAGAGGCTGCATTGTTATTAGTTGTTGTGCGAGTCAAAATTAAAATTATTTATGTGCGTCTAAGTTATTTTAGTTGGAATTTATTTGTATTGGAATTTAAGTCATCGTTTAGAATGAATAATTCGTATGTCAGAAGTATCCAGGGAATGGCTCCTAGAAGGGAATTACAGTAAGAATTAAAAATCTCATTGCATATCAGTTGCATTTTTATGGTAACTACAGTCACTTCTAGCTAATAAACCATCTAATACTGGTGGAATGTCGGAAAATGTACTGTACAAAAGTTATTTAGTAACAAATTTTGAGATAAAAAAAAAATAGAATAAATTTCGATTTATAATCCAGACGGTTAGTAAGACTGCTTCATACTGTATGTGATCATAAGCAGATCACCTAGAAAACCAGACTGATGTGCATAAATTATGTCAGCCAGTATATAATGTTAGTCAAACACCATAAGATGTTACTGCAGCCATCTCAGGCGTTACGAAGGAATCTGTACAAGTAGATGTGATGACAAAATTGATTTTTTTTAAACGAACAAAGAGTCAATGAAGAGCTAGAAGCTTTCAGTGAACAACACTGCAACAGTGCCAGATATTATTTCTACCTATCTTGTAATGCAGCATAGAACATTGGACAATTCATGGAGTGTGTAGAATCCTCGTCTATATCATGCATTTAATTGTGGCTACTCTATTTTCTATCAAAATTTTTATACATGTTAAATCTGAATTTTTTATTATGGTTGTTTTTCATAATATTTGGATCGCTACCTAAAAATTAGCTACTGCAGTCAAAAGGTAACCATTTCTTAATAATGACACAGTAAATTTTCTGCAAACGACTTTGTCTATTGCTTCCGACTATGGAAATAGTCAAAACTAAACGAAATGAATTAGCAGACATAAAATGGTTACGTTCGTTTTGCTTCCGACTACGACGGGAAGAACAAATTGAAGCCGACGTGTTCAGAGAAAAACGATTGTTGACTGTGATAGCCTAAGCAGATACATTGATAGTCACAGCAATAGTTAATCGTTAGTCGTTTGCATTTGCTGCTTCAGTTGTTTGTTACATCGAAGAAAGGAGATCGAAAAAAACTATACATAAAAAACATACAAATAAACACTATTTCACAATATAGGCTTAACGTATATAGGCTAATATATGTATATATAGGCTAACGTACAGCTTAAAAATCTAAGAAAAAATCTTTTAAATAAGAAACCGCTAAAAGACAGTTTGGTCTATAACTCGAAAAATTAAATTTTTGACTTCTACAGAAGCTTTGGTCATGCAGTGCTTCTAACATTGGTTCACAAACTTTAAAAAGGAAAATAACGCGCTTAAATAAAAAATCGCTAAAATGTTAACAAGTGGGTTGCCTAATCGGAAAAAACGATTTCATTTCACAGGTTTCTAATTATTTTATTTTTCGCCTACATGGCGAAAAATAGTAATAAATCACTCTTATTAACAAATCTTAAAAACACAAACATGTGTATAAATATTATGCATCCAATCGTAAAATGTAAGATGTTGTTTTTATTCTATGATGCCGTAATTTCCACAAAATTTCACTAAAATGCAAATACGAATATAATTTGCTATCGGGCATTACTAGATTTTTAAGTTCCCAAATAATAGCTAAATTCATAATTTAGCTATTTTTTTATTGTGACGATTTTGTATTTTTCATTTTCAACGACATGGATCAATTTAAATTTAAAAACTACAAAAAATTAATCATTTTTTTTGGTGGATTTTATTTTATTTTATTTTTTTCATGTTTCTTCAAGTTTTGGAAATAGTGAACGTGATGTATAATTGCAATTTAAAAACATAATATCAAAAAAAGCATGAAATATTGACTATAATAATAGTCAAACGAAAATTTTATCTAGATTCGATCAATTATTTTATAACATATTAAGCAGTCAAATTATATTTTCTGTAGTCATCGGCAGTCGCTGCATTAACTAGGGCTGTGGTTATAAAAATAATTAGTGCGGTTTTCGTAGTCAACAGCTATTTTTCTCGGCATGACTGCTACTGTTCGTTTTGAGTTATTAAGTTGCCGCAAACAGCGAGCACTGAAGATTAAACATTTTCTGTTGTTGCAGTTCCATTTAATTTCATTTTGATTCGTTTAATTTTTTTTATTTCATTTCATTTTGTTTTATTTCATTTCATTTCATTTCATTTCATTTCATTTCATTTCATTTCAT